>BGPR01052466.1:0-10600 GCA_013235015.1 Araneus ventricosus
GCGCATTTCAAATTATATCACGTGTAATTTAGCCAGTAAAAAGCAAGGTAAACAAGAAGGAGAATTGCATCCCATACCTAAAGTCGAATTACCTTTAGACACTTATCATGTCAATCATCTAGGACCATTAGAAAGTTCCAATAAGAACTATAAGCATATACTTTGCGTTATAGACTCTTTTACAAAATTTGTCTGGCTTTACCCAACAAAATCAACATCCAGTCAGGAAGTTATATCAAATTTAGATTTGCAAAAATCCGTCTTCGGAAATCCTAGAAGAATAATCAGCGATAAAGGCAGTGCTTTTAATTCCAAAGAATTTGATGATTACTGTTCATCAGAATCAATTCAACATCTTTCTGTAACTATTGGTCTGCCAAGAGCTAATGGTCAGGTTGAAAGACTAAATTCTACAGTAATAGCTGTAATTTCTAAATTATCAAATGATGACCCAAAGAAATGGTTTAAATTCGTCCCTGAATTGCAACACATTCTGAACTCTACTTATCAAAGAAGTATAAACTTAACACCTTTTGAATTACTTATTGGTGTAAAAATGAGAGATAAAACTGACTTAAAAATTCGTGAGCTTATTGAAGAGGAAATTCGTTCAAAGTTTCAAGAATCGCGAGTAAATTTAAGAAAAGACGCGAAGCAGCAAATTTTAAAAGTACAAGAAAGCAACAGAAAAACTTACAACTTAAGAAGAAAACCCCTCAACAAATATAAAATAAACGATATTGTAGCTATAAAAAGAACGCAACATGGTCCAGGCTTAAAATTCAAATCTAAATTTTTATGACCTTATAAAATAACAAAATTAAAGCCCAATGATACCTACGTTGTTAAGAAGATCTGTATTGTTGAAAGACCGGTGCATACCAGTACTTGTGCCGAATATCTCAAACCATGGTCAGACGAATTTGCTATCTAATCATTTCCCAATATTGTGTTTTATCCACCAATTATTACTCTTTTTTTAATAAATGTGTCTGTTTTGTGAAAGTGTGATTACTAAGAAGGATTTTCTCCACGACAAACACTCTCAACACGACGCCTGTTGTGCTCAAGACGGATGTTTTTTCAAGACGTTTCTCCAATGAAGACGACGTTACTATCAAGACGGTTTCTCCCTACGACGAGTTGTCAGAATTTCTGCTGAACGAAGAATTTTAAGACGGATCCTACATAACGACGAGCTGTGGGACACCAAGATGTTAATAGGAATTCCGATAGCAAAAGACGAGCGTATATTTTGAATGAGAAACTGCTCTTCTTTTTCTTTTCTTTTCAGATATTTTCCAGATGTATGCTGGTTCTAGGGCCAGAACCTGGTCAGTAGGGCCGATTGTGGGCCACCAGCCGCAGCCGAGTACCTGTAGATGGCGCTGCCATCGCGAGTGACGTCAGAGGATCAACCTGCAGAGAACAGTACAGGACGACGAGGCGGTATGAATGACGTAGGTTTGGTTTCTCAAGACCAGAAGACGAGATGAAACGACGCGACGATTTGAAAGACGATATACGATGCTAATGAGTGCCATCCTTATCATATGACGGACTATAACTATTTCAATTGTACATAGTTGTAAATAACGAATCTTCAAAATGTAAACTTATTCCTGATAATATAACTAATTAGATTGATTGACTGTGTATTCTTTTATGGAATCAATCACTCTTGCTTGATGACCGCCTACAGTTATATGAATTAAAAAAACTTAACCCACTTTACCCTGTAACTTTTCGGCCTACGTCGGGTCGGGTTTCCTATACAGAATATGAGGATTTAGCACGTTTAATCGATTTTATCATTACGATAAGGTATTTTAGAAATATTAACTTATAAATCCTCCTGTATATTCTAAACTATTGATTCTACCAAAACAAAGCAGGGATTTTTTGTAGGAAATTTCATGTTGTTTAATTTTTCAATTGAGTGTTTTTTGATAGATCCATATTTTTCTAGATATTTAAGAAAAACTGAAAACGCCCCCTTTAAAAAACCCTGTACCCCCGCGCACCCCCCACTGGCGAGGACTTTTAGTCTGTCGTTTAGTACACTACCCCCAATAACTGTGCCAAATTTCAAAACTACACCATTTTTTTTCTATTCGTCGATTGCCTTCGCCTTCGTTGACTGGACTATAACTGGTTTTCAGCTATCGAGCGATTTTCTTTAACTAAGCAATTCCTACGTCTAAATGTACAATGTGAATTTAATTTAAAATACTTTAACGAACACTTCTCTATGACATTTGGAAGGCTGTAAGTTTACACATATATAAAATCTGAAGAATTGACAATTAAATCAAAAAGCAATGTCTTTGCTGATGACGCTATCAGGGAGCAAGAGATTAACTTATGGTTCATGAATAAAAAGCTGAGACAATTTATTCTAGACTTAAAGAGGAGACTATTTTGTCGGAAGACCGCGAGGGGTATTGCTGAAATATCCCTCGCGAGAAATCGCTTCTGATTTTATACAGAATGTACTCTATTTTTATGAACTATATTATGTTTTGAGGTTTTTAAGCGCTGTTTTTGTTTAACCGCTTGTTTTAAGTAAAAACGGCTCTTGGGGCAGATTGACACAAGTCACTCCGGGGCACATTGATACGCGTTTTCTGAGTGTATCAATGCCCCTCAACAGTAATTACTTAGCAAAATCATCTTCAGAAATGGGAAAAACGTAAAAATGAACTATCTAAGAGAAACACGCAATTAAGTATTTGTTAAACGATTAAAACGGTTTGACTTTCATTGGAGAAATGAAAAGTACTGTTTTAAATTAAGTTTAAAATAAATTTTACGAATTTATAAAAATTGGAGAAACAATTGTACTGCAACTTAAATTATTATCATCAAAATATAATTTTTTGTATTTCCAAATGGTGTGAAAATTATTTCTCTTCTATATTATTGTCCTAAGTCATCAAGGAGGAAAGCGAAAATGCCCCCTAATTTTTAATTAATTAAAATTTTCAAAAACGGCTTCGATGTACTCATTCCGTTCCTCAAAAGTATTTTTAAATCCATACACACCCATTCTCTTTTATTAGTAGTACAGATAAATTATTTTCTGAGGCAGGATTGTTTCAAATTTCCTGTCTTATTAAAAATGTTGAATTTTGATTAAAATAAAAGTTTGTATCTTTGTTAAACTTTTAAAAATGATTTGGAATGCGAAGTATATTGATAAAATAATATTCTTTGTTTTGATCTCACACCTATTAATCATCATTATTTTCGATATTTCCATGTGTATTAATATATCCCTGGTATGGGGCAAATTGATACAAATCCATTTTAAGAAAAAAGTGTAATAAGTATTTTATTATGTCATTAATGACCAAAAATCGATGGAAATCCTATATTAGATTAACAAATTTATAAATATGGTGTATAAGTTATAATTATTTCTCTTGGTAAAATCATTTTTTAGTTTTCCAAAAAAATGTATCAATGTCCCCGCACTCCCCCTACACTATTTCCATATTCGTGGACATTCGCTCCTGATTTCAGACCTGTAATAAATGTATACTCTAGCCTTCAATAAATTCACTTTTTTTCACACTAGTTTATAATTCTACTACATACGATTAAATAGGAGCCATATACATATGCACAATTACGATTCACGTTTAAGATTACTCATAATTACTAACTCGGCGTTCACCTCAAGAATTCCTACAAAAAACGCGCATTGCACACTCTGTGTAGAGACCCAATCCCATTAATGGCATCTACCGTCACGCTCCCGCGCAACTGTTCCTTCCACTCTTCACTTCACATCGTTCGGACGAGAGCCGGAAAAGTTACGTGGAGTTTAGTGGCATGACAGGACCAATAAAAAAAATTAAAAATATGACATCGTGTTCGCATACATACGAGTACAGAAATAACGAGTTCGAGGCAAATAACAAATTCACTATAGATATTTTGATCATAATGGGATGTCATACTTATAGTTTATGCGGTAATAAGTAGTATTTTGACGAAAAGTTATTTTATTAAAGGATTTTTTCGTGTATCTGTTATTCAGAAAACCTCAATTTCCATTGGACCTTCCTGCAATTACCAGGCCCAAATATATGACTATAATAGCTTTTCTAATTTAAATAGCTTGTTGTAAGGCGCTGTTAATAAGTAACATGTTTCAGATTGCTCCAAGATTACATAATTTTTAATGTAGAAAAGTTATAAAAAATGAAAACAGCTTCTGAAATTGATACTTAGGATGCTATAAGAACCAAAAATTAGACGCCTCCATTGTTGTGCATGAAAATACTGGATGCCAACAAGTAATTATCGGCGTTTACTTACCTCATAACTTTTGATTAAAAGACATGACGATAAATATTATTACACATTCATAAAGTACAACTCTAAAAGTTTTTCAATAACACAAACAAAGTTAAGTAATTTCCATATCTTCGGCATGTAACCCATCGACACTTGGCTCGTTCTGTCTCAATGTGTCTAGGCTTAGGTTAGTGAAACGCATGCAATCTTTATACAAGGGCAGTTAAGTATTTAATTATCTTCTACAAAATTAGAACATCAAAACTTTTAAGAGGTGGCAACTATCGAAAACCCTTTAGTTGAAAAGCTGTGGCGGAACGGATCGTATTAACTTTCATCTTCCTTTGTTGTAATTTTTATAATTTTCCATTCATAATCAGGAAAGTTATTAGCATTTTAAACTATTTTTCCCCTCCTGTTTTGACACCGTTTTTTTTCCTATGTACTTTTAACATAGGAAAACATAGGAAATACTTTAGCTTATAGCTCTCTTTCTAATTACTCTAGGGATACCAATTTTGGTAAGCACCAGGTACCCATTATTATATTTCTTCCAATAAATTTTCTACACCCTCTCCTTCTTCCCCCCCCCAGTCATCCTAAGGTTCCACCTATTTCTCTGTTTATAAATGATCTCCCTATTGTTAATCGATATCTACATGTTCATACTGTTGTAAATTTTATCTAATAATTTTTTTTCTTCTGCATGGTGCGCGTGGGGATGGGGACTGCAGGGGTAACTGCCCCGGTCTTCTCTATTACAGTTATTTTGGTCTCATCATATAAATTGAAATCCATCAAGTAACTAACACGTAGATCTCTCTTAACGGACTTCTAAAATGCCAAGGCGTAACTCCAAAATTTGTGCAAACAACAACAAAAATAACAGATATGAGTCCTCTGTTAGTCAAATTAGAGGCTCAGTCTATAAAGAATGGAATACCCCAAGATCAAGCCGCATTACACCCCCAGAACAACAGACCTTCACTAAAGCTCAGGTATGGGATAACAGAGGTCAAAATACTCCTGAATATTGTACCAACATCCCAGCCACTCATCAAAATACCCAAATAAACCATACCAGGGTTGAAACTCTACAAACGACTCAACAAAAACTTCCAAGTTCATCATTCTCTAATAGCAGATTTCACTCTACATCATTAGAAGATCTGAATAAATCCTCATCGGATCATAGCAAATTCTCTATCTCAGAACTCAAAAGCCAGTGGGAGCCATTGACCACACTGGATCCAATTCTGTTCAAAGCAATAAACAATAAAATTGAACAAGTGGAAGATCAGCGCTTCGAGAGATACTCAAAGATGCGAGAGCAGTCTCCCATCAGATATGAAAATATGAAAGAGAACCTTAGCAAATTCGCAGGCGGCATCTTCTTGTCCGAAATTGTTAATAGCTTCGGTGACGACACCCCTTCTATCATATCTCTGCTGAACACCTCATCATCTGGCACATCCCCGACCCAGGCAATTACATTGAGAAAAAGGAGTCCGATTTCCTCCACGCCAAACTGCGCTCCAAAGTCAAACCAGTTAACTCCAGGCCAGGTTGAGCCCAAAGAAATAACAAGAGCAGAGCATTCTCGCAATATGTCAAGAACTCCATCACCAATTTTAAACACATCTACATTACATTTGGCTCAGCAAAGCCCGACTCCCATGGATAATAGTCTTCCAACTGTAGAAATTACAACACCTATTTTTCTCCCTGATGCCTCTGACATTGACGGAGCCATCTCAGAAATAAGCCCCATTCCTTTGCAGGAAATAAATGAAAAAGAGGATCTTGAGGTTCTTTACACAAGACTAAAGGGTGAATCAGGCATTCATCAATCACAACAAGACCCTTCTGCAGTCTATTCTTCTATACATGCAATAAAAGAAATTAGTCCACTTCATGCTCAGGTCGAAAAAATTAGAGAGACTCTATCCTCTTTAACTCCAAATGTGAGCCAAGCGCTCTTATTATTGGATCAACTTCAAGCAGACATCCTGGCCAATGAAATGATTCAAGTAAATCCTCATCAAGAAGCTCAACAGTCATCAATCCAAGATAAGGCACGGGATTCACAGGACTCCTTTCCTCCCCCCTCTTCTAATCAAACTTCTTCTGAAACATCACTTAATCATACGAAACTCCTCTATCCAACCTCAAATTCAAAGTCTAATCTAACAGATCTCCTAAATGTTGAACTCCAACCAAAGGACTTTCACCCAACAAACATTAGGCCTATTAGAGGAAAAGGTTTGGCAATCTCGTTAAAATCCTCAACGGATATTGACAACTTCCATTTAAAAATTACTCGTAATGCAAATCGCAAGTCCTCAATCAAAATAAAAAAACCAGCAAAACGCCTACCCAGCTTAATAGTTTATAATATCCCATCCTCCATAAAAGAAGAGAATATCCAAGACAACATGGCACAACTAGATCTACCCATTCCTTTAAAATCAGATTTAAATTTAAAGGCAACTCACCAGAAACATCCAACTGGGTGTTCGAAACCACAGCAACGACACTCAAGGCTGCGCAAAAAATTAAAAAGATAAACCTTGGCTGGTCATTCCTTAAAATCACAGAATTCTTCCATATAAAAAGATGTAACTTTTGCCAAGCCTTCGGGCACACATCCAAAGATTGTAACCACCACCTTACATCATGTGGCTCCTGTGCCGATCACCACGCAACTAAAGACTGCTCTGCTGTATTAACTGTTACGAGTCTAATTTGTATACTGGTACTCAATATCAGACTTTTCATCCAGCGAAGGATCAGTGATGTCCTTTTTTCCAAGCGGCCAAACAGCAATATTGTTCCACACGTGATTATTCTTAAATTTCTTAATCCTCCATTATCACATTATTTGAAAGACTTTTGAATTATGATTTTCTTAAATGCTATATGCTATATTGTATATTTATATTCATCGCTCTACTTGACATAGCCTTTATTTTTGTTTTCAACGTAAAACAGATGTTAAGGACATTTGTCGATTTTGTTCCCTCTCAATTTGTCGCATGAAAATAAATTAGTGTTTACTAACACACTTTTTCAAACAGTAACTTGGTTCTAAAAGCCACAAACTTTAGTTTTAACTAATATTTATAGTTCTCGTTCCAGTAATTGCTATTAACACTTTTGCTTCTTAGATACTTATCAGTCTATGTAACAAAGTAATTAGTTTATTTCCATACCATTTGTTAAAATGTATCAATATTAATCTTAAAGTTAATATTGGCTAATAATTCACTGCTAATTAACAACATTCCAAACAAATATAAATTTTATGTTTCTGTAAAAATGTAATGTGTGAAATAATAACCCTGTTGATAATTTTAACATCAGTCTTGTTATCTTCAGTCTAAATTATCATTTTTAAAAAGCCCAAATGACCTCTTTCAAGGCATCATTGTTAATATTGTAAATAATGCCAAACAATTCCTCATGTAATTAATATCAACAACCACTTGGCACTTCAAAGCGAAAAAATTTAAAACTTATCAATTGATAAACTAAACACTACTTAAGACTATAAAATTGTTCAACAAAGTTTCATTGTATTTACCATTCTAGAACGGGTCTAAATCTTGTAGCAGACTCGCACCTGTATTCGGCGATGTACACTTCTTGTTAACCAATTATATTCAACTGTCAATTACTTTCTATATACTTTGTAACCATATTTTGTTTTACTTAATAAAGTTGCTCGGGTGATGGTAGCCGGTGTGGGGCCTCGGGCGCTCCGTGGGGGGGGGGTGATCTCTTTTTCTACGGGCAGCCATCCAAACTGCGAAAAGGTATCGCAAGATCTCAAAAGCGGGGCTGCCCTGTAGTGTCAATGTCCTAGTACTTAGGTCTCGTCTTCGGAAAGATTCGAAACCCGATCCCCCTGAAGATCCGCCTAGTATGGAGCCTATTGAACACTATCGTGTTGATCGCCGTATGAATAAAATATGATCCATAAGGCAATCGAATGCGATTCATACCTACTATCTAATCAGATGACCCCTCCTCCATTGTAGTTAAGAGATTGCAAACATGGGGTCATCTAATTAGATAGATTGTTCGAATCTGAGACTTGCGCCGTGGTAGCTAAAGTGTTAAATCATATGTAATGGTCAAACGTCCTCCCGCTGTTGTGGTTCGCGCAACCCACCCCAACTCCCCCTATCCTGCTTGTTTAAGGCAAAAAAAGCCGGAAAGGAAGACTGGTGTGGTGAGGAAGTTCAGTGAGCAGTGTGCCCATTCAAAATTACAAGGTAGATCCCAAAATAGCACTCGTGTTGCTTCAAAATGGCACGTTATTATAAATGAAGTAAACTCTCTCTCCTTTTATATAAATTTTAATAAGAAATGTGTTTCTAACTTCTATTAAGGTGGCGTTCTGCAAAACTTCAGATAGCCGAAATTTATGTGTCCCAAAGGTAAATTACTAAAAAATATCATATATTTATCAAGATTAAAAGAAAGATATAATCCGTAGGGATGCTCGAACACACCCTTTTAGAATTAAAAAATACATTTACTACTGACGGTTTTTCTTTACTACTAGATAAAATATTAATATATTTGAGTTACAATAAAATATATCTTAAATGGAACAAAATGTATTTCTAAATGGATTTTTAATGCATTTCTACATATTTTACGAAAATGTGTACGATCATAGCTCTCATCTTTTTCATTGTCTCAAGCTCAATCATTTTATATATGGTGTCTCTGCTGCTTCCATAAAATTTAAAATTATTTACAGATTTTCATAGAAAATAAAGTTAAATATTGTCTTTACGATAATAATATAAATATTATTATCTGAAGAATTTTTATTTACTGCGTAGTGTTCTTTGTATTGCAAAACTATTTAAAATATAATAATCCTTAAATTGCTTCAATAAAATTTAAAATTATTTACAGATGTTCGTAGATAAAAAGCTATTTTTTTCCTTTACGAAGCAATCTGTATAAATATCATTATCTGTAGAATATTTATTCAACCCTGGAATGGTAACGTTGAGTCAAACTGACTCCTCCTCTCATTCAAACTGCCAAGTCTAGA
Source organism: Araneus ventricosus (assembly GCA_013235015.1). Taxonomy (NCBI): domain Eukaryota; kingdom Metazoa; phylum Arthropoda; class Arachnida; order Araneae; family Araneidae; genus Araneus; species Araneus ventricosus. Next base: position 9,380 of record BGPR01052466.1, read on the forward strand.
AAGCAACATTATCATTCCGCTGTTAATGCGTAGTGTCCTTTGTATTGAAAAACGATTTAAAATATATTAAGTTCTACATTAATGTTTGTATCACAGTAATTTTTCAAATATTTTTTAAGTACTTAATAAGCGATTTTTGAAATCATTTACTTGTTCCACTTTTGATAAGAAAAATGAATCTTATTTATTTATTGTTGATATTTTAATTAAAAATTTATTGCTTTTTAACTTTATAATTGTAAACAGAAGACTAAGTTCAAATTTAAATTTTCAATTTTATTTCCTGCATTGGTTTTATTCATGAACATAGATTTACGCAACTGTTGCAGAAAAATAACATCAAGGGGAGTGCACTCTCAACGACTTCTTTTAATTCCACAAAATGGCGCGAATATTTTCTTACACCTGTTCCCACAAACCGACTTGGTCCAAAATTGGTCGTTGATTTTGGTCACATGTCTACTGATAATACAGGAGAATGTGTGTGTTGGTACTCTACAGATCAGGCCAGTGGATCTACAGGTCCGAAATTTGGCACAAGCGTCTTTGGAAGGCGAGAATGTGCACCTCGGACCACAATTTTTCTAAATTCCAATTAATTAAAAATTGGTCGAAATTTCGATGTTTTTCCTTGATAACTTCAGAAAATATTTTAGCACAAAAATTATTTTTTGCAATATTTGAAAATTCAAAATATTAATTTTACAATGATATCAGTTAAGTTGCTGTACAATTTTACGCTAATTTTTATAAATATTTGAAAATATTTTTGTGCATAACTTACAGAAATTACACATTTTATTACAATAAAATTAAAACCGTTTTGATTGCTTAAACAAATATTTATTCACGTGTTTCTCTTTCATTGTTGAAAACAAAGGCAATATAAAAATGAATTTTCTTTCCCTTAATTTATTTCGCCAGTGATATAATATAATTCTGCAATAGTTGACTGTCAGTTTAGAGATCACGTACTAAACATCATAAATCTAACTTATTCCGTTTCTGAAGTGCCGCGTTCAAATGCACAAGAATAAACATGCCGAAAGATAGTCAATCCTATTACGAATCATGTCCAAAATTTGATACAAATCTGTATTTCTTGTTTTAAAATATTCACCTTCTAGTCAGTTGCCTTTTTGAATTATCATGACAGATAGACAGACATGATTCTAAAAAAATGATTTTCGAACTCAGGGAGGTCTAAAACTTTGTAGTCTA
>BGPR01052467.1:0-10599 GCA_013235015.1 Araneus ventricosus
GTGTTCTTTTAGTAGCTTTGCTTCTGTTCTGTTCAATGTCTACATGAACATCCCTAATGGAGTCAAGTAACTGCATGTGTCATCTAGCATTTAATTGCACGTCGTCGGCACCTTTCTTATGCCTTATGCAAAATAAGCATTTGATTTCAGTACAAAAATGGCGCGACACATTTTATGTGTTGCAGCATGCTAGCTGGATTAAAACATGCTGATAGAAAGAATTAAAACACAACAACCATAATCATTGAGCTAAATATGTTTCCAAATACAGTTATTACCTTAGAGGACTTCGTTTACAGATTTCACAGAAAAATTGATGAAACGAAAAAGAAAGTAAAATCCATTAGGACATTACCTTAGCTTTCAATAATGGAAGTGAAACACGGAATTAAATATTATTTGTATAAACACTGGCAACGGTTTGAATCAGATTACAACAATGAAAAGTATTGTTTTAAATTATGCCCAAAACTATTTTTACAAATTTATTAAAATTAGAGAAAAAAAATACAACTTCATTGATATAATTTTTTAAAAATGAGTTTTTAAATTTTGAAATGGTGGCTGGTACTGATCAAAAATACTATTTTAAACTTGCACAATAAACGTGGAGCATTCTGATTTGTTAGCTATGCTTGCAAAGTGAAATGAATTGGTAAAATCGGTCCAGTTGTTGAGACTGGGAACACACTCAAGGTTCCCCCTTCCAGAGAATAGTGTTTTTGTGATTTTTCTCGAAAATGAAGAATTGAGATGGAGAAGCGACCATTAAAGAAGTATCTAGGATCGTGAACTTTCATATAAAATAAAAATTGAGAAACTGATCCAGCTGTTGGGGGCTCTCAAGAGTTTTTCCCATTGAGAATGTGCAGTGAAGTAGTATTTTTAGGATATCTCTCGAAAATGGAGCGTGATGAGGGATAGACAGTTTTTGGTGACATTTCTAGGGGTCATAAGCTTTGATATGAAATAAATATCGTCAAAATCGGTCCATTGGTAAGGGCTGAGGATTGGTCCTTTGGTTTTTCAAATTATTTGAAATATATGGACTAGCCGCATTCGGCGACCGCTCATAATATTAGTAGCTTGCAGCTTGGTGAAATAAATTGGCAGTTGTAGAGGCTGAGGGACTCTGCCAAAGTTTTATTTTGCAATATATTTCGAAAATTCTTATTCCTCTTGTAAAATCTGCATTTGATTTCAACATTCAAATGATGCAGCACATTTTGTGATTAGCGGCATGACAGCTGGATTAAAACATGTCAAAAAGAATGAAAAGATAGCAACCATAATCATTCATGTTAATGGATATATTTTTTAACATTCGTAATATCTCAGAGAGCTTGGTTTACAGATTCCACAAGAAGTTTCATGAAATAAAATATGAAAGCAAAATGTATTAGGATATTACCTCATCTTCCAACAATGAAAGAGAGACACACAATTAAATATTTGTGTAAACAATGAAAACGGTTTGAATTGCGTTGCAACAATGAAAAGTATTGTTGTAAAATATGGCAAAAATATTTTTAAAAATTTATTAAAACTAGAGGAAAACTTGTACGGCAACTTAATTGAAATCATTGAAGAAGGTAATTTTTTGAACTTTCAGATGGCGTAAAAATGATTTTCGTACTGTAATATTTTCGGAAGTTATTAATGGGAAACACCAAAATTTCGCTTAATTTTTAATTAATTAAAATTCTAAATAAAATTTCAAAAAAGGGCTCAGAGGTGCACATTCTCACCCTTCAAAGTAAGTTCCTGCCGAATTTCGTTGCTTTAGGTCCAGCGGTTTGCCCTGTAGAGAATATGTATATACACACACATTTTCCTTTATTATTATTAGAGGTATGATGATATGCATTCATAGGTTAAAATTTGTTAATAATTATTTTCACTTGTTTCAGGTAATATATATATTTTTTTGTTATGAGATATAATTAATAGTCTGCAAATTTTTTCCAATATCAGTGCGGCACATTTTATTTCCTAAGAGATTTATGTTCATAATTCTTCATTTTCTATTATTGGTTGTCGTTCAGTCAGACAATTCTTACTGCACCGACATTATACAAATAGCTAATTCTTCCAAATAATTAATTATTATAATCAAATTCGCTAATTAATACTTAATCGCCTCTAATTAATATAAAATTAATTATTATCTGTTATTTTGAATTTACCTAAATTCAAAAAATTTGCCTGCCCCCCCCCCCCCGTCGGAGAATGTCTGGCGCCGCCTCTGCTGATTTTGATGTTAATGCAATAAAATAATTTACTGGAGCTTTCTTAATATTAAAATCCAAAATACTGGTAAAAAGCCCAAAAGGATAATTTTTGCTATGAAGTAAATGCTTTAATTACAACAGTAACAGAGCAACAAGAAGATGCATTTTGTAATCCACAGCAGTCAAAATATATTTGAATTTCAATTTTAAGTCCAATAGCAGCTCTGCACCAACCTTCTAATCATACAGAATTAACATTTTAAATAATTCATGCATTGCAATATTATATCGAGGAAAAGATTTTTCATATTTTACTGGCAGACAAAAATAAAGTCATATTTGAAAGCTAATTCTTGTTACAATGCACTGAAAAATTGCAAATATTTCATGATGAAAATAGCCTTTATTTGTTTTAATTAACATCATTTGAAATATCACAGATATTTGTATCAATTTTAGTTCATAATACAGAAAATTGTTTCATTTACTATATCTTCTACATGGGTGGAAGTTAATTAGTACTCAAAACCAAAATATACAGAAGTATCTATTTTAATCAGTAGGTAATTAATGGTAGAATTCATTCTATTTCTCCATTTCTATTATAAATAAAAATTATACATTTCAATTTGTGATTTTCTTCTGGAAAGATTTCTACAGGTAAAATTTGATAAATTATAATTCATCAATATAAATCATTATGGTGTTACATTTTCTGTCTGCATAAATAATTCACACAGATAAAGAAAAAAAAATATTTATGCCTTCATATCATGTAAAAAAATAAGTTTTAAACACCTGTTAAAACTTTTTATGCAAATTGCAGTGGAAAAATACTCCATGTTCAATTATTTTAACCCGCCGCACACGAATGGGGTCTTTTTGATCCCACCCTTTATCTTCTTTTAAAAAATTTTGGGAATTTCTAAAAGATTGCCCCTATTACTTCCTGTACCTACTAGAAGGTGATAAGAGCAGCAGTAACTGGTGAAATGGGGTTTCTCCTTTTTTACTGGGGGACTTGGGGTCATATTGACCCGTACGTGTGACAGCATTTCAAATTCATTTAATGTTATGGCTATGACAGTGTACGAATGTGCACTGCATAGAAGAAAAGAATACAGAAAATATATGGAATAACAGATACAAGTTCAACTTTCCTTTTTCGTATTAAAAATCACAAGTTATTAATTTAATACAACTTAAATACAAGTTTATTTGTACAAAAAATGTTCTTATACATTGGCCATATTTTATTTTTGTACAGATAGCCAATGAAATAAGGACTAAGTGTCTAACAATTTAGGGTCAAAATGACCCTGCGGCGTGTGCTAACGTTCCAAAAATGAGTGCATGTGCTGAAGGTTTAAGACATTAATAATTTTCTTTTCAATAGAAATGTTACAATAATTCTTAAGATAGAATGCAAGGTAAAAGTTAAGTTTACGGTGCACAGCCGTTCCTCCCCACTTCGGATCGCCAATTTTTTGTCGCCAAGAACAAGATGGCTTGGCGATGTGAGAACATTTGTTTTGGGTACGCAGTGAGCATTTTATTATTGCCTTGTGAACGCAATGCCTGCGGCATCTCAAGTGGGTTCAGGGAAAATTTTTTTAAGGAAAAAAAGAAACCATCAGCGGCTTCGCTTTCAAAGCGGGAAAATAGTAGCTTCGCTTTTTCATTGATTGTTAGGAATCTAGGGTTGTTTTTTTTAAATTCCAAAAACGAGAATTTCCGCACGCGATGCCTGTGGCATTGCAAGTGTGTTCCGGGCAAATTTTTTAAACTAAAAAAACAGCGGCTTCGCTTTCAGCAAAGCGGGAAAATAGTAGCTTCGCCTTTTCATTGAATATTATCTAGGTTTTTTTTAAAAAATCCCAAAAACGAGAATTTCAATTCCAAACGAAATTTTATTCAAATTCGAAGAAATCGACCAATGAAATAATAGATAGCACATACCTGACCAATAAAAATCGAAACGCTGAAGCGTGAAATAAAAATATAACAATTCCAGCGCGAACAAGACACGAATAGAAACATTCCTGCTCAACCAAAACAAATGTTCTGACGTCACCAATCCTTCTTCTGTTTGGCGGCAAGGAATTGGCGAGCTACAGCGGAGAGAAAGGGCTTTGCACCGTGAACTTTACTTCAACCAAATGCAATTGTAAATCATTATAAATCAAATTAAAGATTTATTATTTTTTATGTTTAAAGTTCATTACTTTGTTTTCGGTAATATATAATAGAAGACAAATTTAACCTAAACTCATGAATTCAGTCAGTGTAAAATATTAAATTCAAGATCTAAAGGAAAAAATACACAACATGAAAAAATAAACTTTTATTATTTTGAAAATTGTATATATTAAAATTTATTACATACTAATTATGAAGAACACCTTATAAAATTTCAGTAACATTGAAATAAAATATAAAAAAAATTGTTCCACAAAACTACCAAATTTACTTTAGGAAAAAAATTTCACTGTTTACTGTTCTTTGCTGTTGTCAGATTGAACACTGCACCTGATTATGATTTATAGTTTCAGGTTATTAGAATTTTACCATCAGTATATCAGACAGAATTTCACTCTGTTTTTGCAAAAATCTCTTAGTGAGATTATAGATAAAAATTTATTTCTATCAACAGACGTATTCTGTCCTGACTAGATAAAATTATCAGGTGACAATGTTGGTTTCAAAATAACAAACCAATAATAATAAAGCAAACTAATTTCTAAAAAGTATTCTACTAATAAATTTACTTAAAATTTATCATCAGCTCTTAAAAGGTTAATGTATATTAGACAAACTCTAATTATATAAACAAACAAATCGATTCTTGTTTGATATTACTGCAAAAATAACCTTTAATGCATCAGAGGATGATATTAAATAAAGCGGAATTCAATATATCTTAACTTATAAATCAGAAGTAATAAAAACCACACAAATTTTACTGCTCTAATTAAAAAGTCAGAAGCAAATCAATCAAAATCAATTATGTTCTTGAAAACTACCACCCGATCATAGCGAAGTAAACAAACGAACGTTACGGGCAGGTCCTGGGAAGATGCGCAGAACCGGTCATTTTGTAACTGTCATGTGACCATGAATGGACCCCATTGTTTCAGCACATGTGGCACAATAAACTTACAAAAATCATTCCACGCTTGAAGCATTCTGGATACTGATTTATTTCAAAAACTTATACCCAAATGTATATGGAAAAGATTTAATATGTCGGTGAATAGTGTAGTGCATGAAAAAGCAATACATTTTATATAAAAATTCATTTTTTCAATGGTATACAAAGTATTGAGATTACAGTTTGACAATGTTATTTGCTCTAATAGTTCTTCAGCAAAAGGGAAACATGCCTATTTGTGATTGTAATAAAAATGGGTAAAAATGTACTTTCTTTGCACATACCTCATAACAGAGAAGTTCAGCCATTTAACCTTATCTATTAGTGCCTCCTATGTCTTTATTAAACTCAAGCAAATGGTTTTATATTAACAAAATTTACTATTTTCTTTTCAACTGTGTATAAAGTCAGCAATTGAGGACCTTGTATTCAGAATGTGAAAGTTTTTTTTATGTTTCCATTTCAACTAACAGAAAAAAAAGACATAACTGGAAACCTTAAGCTAGAGAAATTTGCCGCTGATAACTTATCCCACACAAATCGGATGTGCACACCAACCAGACTTAAACATCTATAAAAGTTTAGTTCAGATAGTAGTCCAGATGACCAGATATTCACTTTCTAAGGCTTAAGAAAGAAACTCAATCAGCACGAAGAAAAAATCTTCGCAGAAAGGTGGCGTTTCAATGATTCGAGTGATTGATGTGCTTTTGTTTTCAATGAATATCTATAGTCATTAGCAGATCACTTCAGTAGATAAGACCCCTGTTCCCCTTTAGTCGTTTAACTATTTCAGGGGAATGAATATCCATCGTTCTTCTGCTTCCCATTCACACTTCTGTTAAACACCTTTTAAGTGTCATTTGTGAATATCCATTACCGTTTAAAACCGCTTTTTATTAATCACAATCAGAGTGCTTGAACAGAAGAGATCTCGTTCAAGATTTTAATATCCTAATGCATCTAGATCGCTTTAATGTATGAAAGTTTACTGTATTTTTGAAGCTTACACACATTTGAAGCTTACGTACATCGTTAATGCAGTTCGTACAGCTGTCAGACGACAAGAAAGCCCAAGACAGAATTTTAGTCATATTTCATGATGAAGATTGTGATGTACATTACATTAGTTTTTTTTAGAAGAATTCTTCTTCTAATTCATTTATGTTTAATTTATCATTACAGAATTCAATAAAAAATAAAAAAGCAATATAATATCGAACAAATTTCTTAAAAATTATACATATTTTTATATATACAAGTTTAATTCCACATTCACAGTTTTATTAAATAAATTTAAACTTAGTAACCTCGCTGCTTCCATTTAAATTCAGTGTAACATTTTCAATTTTTTTTAACATAAGATTTCTTTAAATTCAGTAAATTTCTTTATTATTTAGAATGAAGATTAAAAATTTTATACAAGAAGAATTTGATAATTTGTCAAGCTATACGCTTTTGTATGATTAGTTTGAAAAAAAAATTTCTGATGAATTTTGGTTCGGAATTTTAAAAAATATCGTCCAATATCCGAATTGACTTTGAGCTATTTTTTTCCATTTTGCGCATTTCCTAATTGTGGAAAATGACCTTTTCTGATGACAGTTAATTCTATTTCTTCCTGTTATATCTTGAAAACTTAGATGAAGTTCTGCCCCCTACAGCTTCAAATATTAAAACTAAATTTAACTTTTTACGCAAAAGCAAATAAATTCATTCAACACATTAGTACTGTAATTTTTTCCGCGCTTATGTATGTGATAAGACTAATAATTAAATTATCTGTTAAAATTGCTAATAAGCATTTTACTATTTAATACTATCTAATAATAATGAAACATGATTGGCGCTCTAGAGGACAGATGTACAAATAGAACAGTCAACGAAGGGTTTCAGAAAAACATTAAATCATATAGTTTTGAAAATTGTTACAAATGTTCGTGAGAGACTTCTGATGAACATACTAAAAGTTCCCGGTCCTGGGGGTTGAGCTCGCTATGCCATCTTGGATTTCATCCCCCTCTTTATTAGTTTTTCCTGAATATCTCGAAAACTATTCAGTTTTCAACTTACCATAGATTTAACATATTAAAGAGCGTAAAAGTCCCTACTATACATACTTTTATTTTTCTTCCAGCTTTAATAGTTGCCCAGATAATGGGTCTCAAAGGCTGCCACCTTCTCTGATTTCCTCCCCCTTTTTTAGTTTTTAATGAATATCGCGAAAACTATCTATAATATAACAGAAAATACACGTGTCTGTCAGTTGGTCAAAAGAACTCCTCCTAAACAGTAGAGACATGAAATTTGCACACGACATTCTGGATTACATTTCTAGGTCAACTGTGCTATTGTCAACTTTCAGAATTAATTAGTTCTTAAAATATCTAATTAAATAACAAAAATTAGCCGCTGATAAGCCTAATGCTTAGATGTTTTTTGCCAATAACATCTGAAATATTTATTGCACGACAATTATCTTTACACCATCTTAAAGATAAAAAAAATTACCTTTTTAATGATACTAATTCTATTGCGGTAGAACTTTTGCTCTAATTATAATTAACATTCCAAAATTCATTTTAAACACAATTTGTAACAACGTTTTCTATTGTTATAAAATTAAATTAAAATCAAATTATTATTTCATGAAATGCTTTATGCACGTGCCTTTGCCACTGTTAAAATTAATATATTTTGAAATTTGCACATGCCATTCTTGGGTCCATTTCTAGATCAACTGTCCTTTTTTCAACTTCCAAAAATTATTACTTCATCAAATATTTAATTAAATAAAAAAAATTAAGCCAATTTGCGGCGTTTTTTCCGAGTTTTTCGCCAATAACTTCTGAAATATATATTGCATAAAGACGAAGATGATTTATATACCATCTTAATAAGCAGAAAATTTTCTTTTAACTGACCTGAATTTAAATGGACTACGTTCTTTCCCCTCCCCAATTTTAATAAATATTTCGAAATTCAGTTCAAATACAATTTGTAACAAAGCTTTCTATTATTGTAATGAAATTCAAACCGGATTTTTGCTTTATAAAATCCTTCATTCCCTTGTTTTTGACAGTGTTATAAAAATATTGCTTTCTTTGATTATTAACTGAAAGGCAGAATTTTTATTTCCACTTTTATTTCGTAGCATGAACATCTTTCAATATATTTGCACAACAATCAAATGATGTTAGCTAATAACTATCCCTATGCGATGCTTCCTTTAATTTTAACAAACTTTTAAATGATCCTAATGAGCGTGTAAAGTCATTCAAGATTATTGAGTCCGGTTCCGAAGGGAGAGGATCTAAAGAGAAAAAGAAAGAACACTATCGGTTGTTTTTCCGATCAGGCACATAGAACCAAAAAGAAGAGAATGGTACTTTGGATGATGTTAATAAAAACCATGATATTAAAGAGCGTTTGTTGTCGACGTAGTAATGATGGGGAAGGAAATGTGAAGTTCCAAGAATTGCTAGATTCATGCCAGGTTGTTCAAAGTGTGAAGATACAATGAAGTGCTGACCGAAACGTCAGACTACACGGGAGAGGTCAAACGAAAATGAACGAAAGATGCTGCTGCGAAACACTGTTTAGTCAAATTTAAATTTTTACAAGTTCATAGACTTGAAAATATTTTCATCCCAAGCAACACCGAGTATATCAGCTAGTTCAATATAAATTGCATGTGATTTAACAAATTAACCCCTTAAGGGTCGCATTTTTTTTTTTGCTATCTAACAAAATGACCCCTCCTGTTTTGGAAAGGGGCTGTTATTTTCATTCATCTAAGAAGGCATAGAATACTTGAGATGCTTATGGATTCTAAGTAATTTTTGTGTCAAATTATAAAGCTAATTAATGATTAAATTTTAAAGCGTAAAAATGCGATAATTCAATGCACGTCAATATGATGGGCGCGACAAATGGATGCTTTGATTTTTTTTCAAGCTTTAATAGTTTTTAAGATGATTGGACTCAAAGTGGATGAAATTGTAAATGAAAGCAAAATCTATCTTCGAATGCGAAACTAAACAATTTAGGTAGTAAATTCATGTGCACATGATACATGTCAAATGTACTTAGCTAATTTAATTTTTAGAATATATTGTGCATCTTGCAGAAGGAAAAATAATGTGATGACTCTACACAGTGCAAGACAGTATGCAGTCAGATGATATGTGCAGCTATGCTTATCATGTGACTAATGTCAGGTAAATTGACACCATTGCCATTCGTTTTGGATCAGGTTTGAACATAAACACTAAGAACAACATGCTAGAAAAACTGAATATGTACTACTATAAAAAATATTATCATTGAACACTGTAATCACTTATCTATAAACACTGGAGCTTTTGATTTTTTATTTCCTCCATAAATTTAGGGCGCTATTAGCCGAGAGCAACTTGTGGCGCATCTGGCTATAAAATTAGATGCGCCGCCAATTGCCGAAGTATTTTAAAACCCAGCAACTGGTGGCGCAGTTTCGAAATAATTGAGGGAAATAGTTGTTTGAGAGAATGGCGTCTAACGGGCCTATGGACCTTATGCATGTGACGTCACATCCTCCGACACGTGAACAGCCGGAGGCAGCCAGTGGTCGGTCTTAAACAGCTGACTCAGAACTGCTTTTATTTCTGAGTCTCTTATAGGCCGATCGTTTAGTTTATTCCTCCACAGCTGTTTTTCTATACTCTCGAACCCAAACGGTGCATAAGGTCCATTCTCGTATCCCGGTTGGGTTGGGAGCGTTTCGCCTTTCGACCGCGGGACGATAATGGCTTTTTCTCGACCGAAAGAAGGGGTCTGATTCTCGTACCTCAGTCGTTTCGAACATCTCACTTTACGCTAGGAAGTGACGTATTTCTGCTGCGCGCGCAGCAAATCAAGCGATCGTCTGCGATAATTTTGTTTATGGTTTCAGATTCAGTTCGAGTTTTGAATAGCCAAAGGAACTATGGAGAAGCGTACATTTGCTTCCCAATTCGAAATTATGTTGGATTATTTTGAAAAATATCCACAAATTTTAAGTGGGAAAGTTGATCGCATCTTTTCAAAAGAGGTGGGAAGATTTAACTTCTGCTCTTATAAGATGCACTATAATGCATCTTTCTTGCTTTCATACGTCAATTGTTAAGGGGGGGTTAAACCATTTATCTTTTACAAAATATACATTTATAATAATATTATACATTTATAGAACATAAA
>BGPR01052470.1:0-10598 GCA_013235015.1 Araneus ventricosus
CGTGTAGCGAAAAGTAACCCTTCAATAAGCAGTTTGCTAAGTTTACTATTTTTACCAATTGGTAGTTACATAGAAATTTAAAGCATTTTTGCGACATGTATTTTTGTGATTTGACCTATTTCCTTGTAATTCTAAATAAAACCATTCACTTATATGTTATTCATCTTAATTAAGATAAAAATTTAAAAAATCCAAGTCAATCATCTATCATCGTAATTAAATAACTTCAAGATATACGTATTTTCAATATACTACCAGCGCCGATTTTAAAATTTCCTCAACAAATTTTAATTAAGGAAAACAATAAATCTGCATCCAACACCTCAAGAATTCTATTAATCAGGAGATATTTCATAGAGATTAGCCGCCTGAATAAATGGTTTACTCAAGTACTTTATAAGCTTAATTTTGTTGGATGAGTTGCTGAATGATGAGGCAAAATCTTTGAGACAATGTTTGTCTTTCATAAGCTTACTTCTTCAGTCTCATCGCATAACGAAAAGTAACTTTTCAATAAGCAGTTTGCTAAGTTTATAGTTCTTAATAATTGGTTATTACTTACTAAATTTAAAGTATTTTCGAGACTTTAAATCTATTTTTATGATTTGACCTATTCACTTGTACCTCTCACTAAAACCATTTACTAATATCAGAACGTAGCATTGAGTTGTTATTCATCTAAATTAAGATAAAAATTTCAAAAAAATCAAAGTTATTCATCTATCATCGTAATTAAATATATTGAAGTTATGCATATCTTCAATATACAACCAGCGCCGATTCTGGAATTTCCTCAACAAATTTTAATTAAGGGATAAAATAAATCTACACCCAACACCTCAAGAATTCTATTAATCAGGAGATGTATCATAGAGATTAGCCACCAGAATAAATGGTTTACTCAACACTTTACTTCGTAGCTTAATTTTGCTGGATGAGTTGGCGAAGGATGAGGAAAAATCTCTAAGACAATATTTGTCCTCCATAAGCGTGCTTATTCAGTCTCATCGTGTAGCGAAAAGTAACCCTTCAATTAGCAGTTTGCTAAGTTTATCGTTTTTAGTAATTGGTAGTTACTTAGAAATTTAAATTATTTTTGAGAATTTAATGTATTTTTGGGATTTGACCTTTTTCCTTGCAACTCTCAATAAAACCATTTACTAAAATATGAGACTGAATAGCAATAGTAGCAATGAGTTGTTATTCATCTTAATAAAGATAAAAATAAAAAAATCAAAGTTATTCATCTATCATCGTAATTAAATATCTTGAAGATATGCATATTATCAATATACAACCAGCGCCGATTCTGGAATTTCCTCAACAAATTTTAATTAAGGAATAAAATAAATATACATCCAACACCTCAAGAATTCTATTAATCAGGAGATGTATCATAGAGATTAGCCGCCAGAATAAATGGTTTACTCACCACTTTACTTTGTAGCTTAATTTTGTTGGATGAGTTGGCGAAGGATGAGGAAAATTCTCCAAGACAATATTTGTCCTCCATAAGCGTGCTTATTCAGTCTCATCGTGTAGCGAAAAGTAACCCTTCAATAAGCAGTTTGCTAAGTTTATCGTTTTGAATTATTGGTAGTTACTTAGAAATTTAAAGCATTTTTGCGACTGATGTATTTTTGTGATTTGACCTATTTCCTTGTACCTCTAAATAAAATCATTTACTAATATGAGACAGTAGCATTGAGTTGTTATTCATCTAAATTAAGATAAAAATTTAAAAAATCAAAGTTATTCATCTGTCATTTTAATTAAAGTTATTCTTCTATCATTATAATTAAAGTTATTCATCTATCATTATGATTAAATATCTTCAAGATATGCATATCTTCAATATACAACCAACGCCGATTCTGGAATTTCCTCAGCAAAATTTAATTAAGGAATAAAATAAATCTACACCCAACACGTCAAGAATTCTATTAATCAGGAGATGTATCATAGAGATTAGCTGCCATAATAAATGGTTTACTCACCACTTTACTTTGTAGCTTAATTTTGCTGGATGAGTTGGCGAAGGATGAGGAAAAATCTCCAAGACAATATTTGTCCTCCATAAGCGTACTTATTCAGTCTCATTGTGTAGCGAAAAGTAACCCTTCAATTAGCAGTTTGCTAAGTTTATCGTTTTTAATAATTGGTAGTTACTTAAAAATTTAATGCATTTTCGCTGTTAAGGAAACTAAATATGTATGTTATTCAATTTATATTCATTTTTGAACACATTTTTCTCTGCCTTTTATTGCTTAAAATTAATGAAAGTTATCAAAAGCATTTATCTAATTTCTTGATTTCTCGTCATATATTAATTTCATTTCCTCTTCATCTAGAAAATCAGAGTTTTCAGAAAAGCAGAAAAGATGATAAAAATTCCCATTAAATTTTAGTCTGCTTCGTAAATATTTAAAAATTGGACTTTAAAGTAACCTAGAAAATAAGTAAGCAACAAAGTATTATTAAGGTATCCGACTGGTTTAAAATCGCCGTTTTTGATGAAATCATCAAAAAAAAAATTTATTACTTAATTTTGTAGCCTGTTTAACCGGCTTTCTAAAACTGTCTCACTTTTTACTCTACGTGAATTACAAATGGAGTTACAGCTGTTTTATTACCGAACTGTAAGCATTATTTTGTGTTGCATGAATACTTTAAATGTATTTTCTGAGAAATGATATTTTTGAGGAAAACTGTCGACCGTAACATTGATTTCTCAAAAAGTTATTCAAGAATTGAAAGGGAATTTTCTGAGATTGTTTTCTGTAATATGCTCGATGTTTTCCTCTAAAAACTAAGGTCAATTTTAAAATGAAGTATTATTTTTAAGTGCTTAAATATAAATGAAAAGCATTTTTTATGAAAAATTACCAGTTTAGTAACTATGTTCAGCTATATCTCAAAACTATTTTGAAGTACAAGAAATATTTTAGAGCATAACACAGATAACTGTCATAAAAATGTATTCCTACAAGGATTTATGTATATTTAGAATATGATTTTGTCTATGGCTGTTAACGGAAGGCTAATATTTTAGTCATTTTTTTCAAATTTAGCAGCTTTTTTAAAACAAACTAGTATTTTGAAAGCCTAATTTTACAATATTTTCATAGTTTTAAAACATATGCAGTTGAAAAATAACATTAAGAAATATATATAAGTTATTTTTCAAAAAAATGTCTCCGAACACAATCGGATACCTTAAGGGACCAACTTTTTTTTCCCGATGAAAAGGAGGACTCGAATAAATTGGAGCTAAAGAAAAATCGTAAATAAAATTAATTTTATTCTTTGCAGCAATAACAGAGAATACATTATAATATTATAAATGCATAATAAAAACATTTGTAATATTATATTTTGCACACTTTTCGAAGGAGAACAAAACTTACAAAAGGAGGGCTGTCCTGCCTGAAGGAGAACGATTGCTCACCTCTGAATTATTCCGTATCTCCTTTTTTTAATTGAGTTAGCCCTTAAACTATTGTTTATACTTCAAATATAAATTAGATGACAACTTCTATTTTTGGAATTCGTTGTATTAATTAAACTAAGACTCTATAAAACACATGAAGCATTTAAGGATTATAAGTAATTTTGGTATGAAATAATAAGAGCTATGACTGATTTCAGTTTAGTTTGTAAATTTGAAATAGGATATTTCGATGAAATATAATGTGAAGTTGCAATGATGAATTCTTTAATCCAGAGGCGACTTTTTTCGTCTAGTACTTTAAAACCGAGATTTTTTGGGAGGAAGAGACATGAATTGGACTCTCCCAACCTGGGTGGTCATTTATCCCACTCCTTTCTATAACCTTCCCTTAAGGCTCAGGGAAATGGTCTGTGGTTGGCAAGGATAATTGGACCCCCTACCGCGCTTATCGCCTAAGCGATCTCATAACCTCATCTCCCCTCAAAAAAAGCCAACCGCCTCAGACCGGCCTTCGTTGATGCTAAGGGGAAATTTTTAGATCGCCTTGGACCACCTCGCTCGGTATCAGAGGTTAATTTTTGCCTTTCAAAGTTAATAGCTATTCGAAGGTTTAGTATAAACATTTTTAAAATTAAGATTATAATCTTTTTATAATACAATTTTATGAGTTTTCAATTTTACCGTATGATCAATTCGTTAATTAATCAATGTCAAAATCAATCGAACGGCGATCAGTCTTTCAAATATAAAGTCCAAAATAGCTCAAAAATGGCGCAATACTTGCCATTTATGAGCCAAGAAGGAGTTGAATTTCATAATGACAGTTTAAGCCAATTAAGCAAAGTAGTTACATCTAAGTAAAGCGCTTAAATCAAGAATTTTCAAAGTGCATAAAACTGCTACAATATAAAAAAAATACTTGAAATGTTCAACAAGTAGTATCAAAACTCGCTTAACTTCCATATACGAAATTTTCTTAGCCAAGATTACCTTCGCATCCAATTATAGCGAGAACTAACTAAAAAACAATCAAAGTTCTAAAAGCGAGATGATTATCACTACACTAATTGTCTCGCTTCTTTCCTGTCTCGGTATGTCCTTTTTCTCGTAACTTATCGTAATGAACGTAAAATCTTGATAATGAACCTAAAAGTTTGAATGAACGGATACAGACTGAATGAGAAACTGAATGAATGCAACTTAATACACTTCTTGAAGCCAACATTTCCATTCAAGAAAATAAGCACTCCAGCTATTAAGAAGTTTTATGTTAGTAATTTACTTGGGGCCTTCAGCCATTCAGATAAAAGAAGTGTAAATGTACTACAAGTGGGGATACAGATTTTGACTTGCTTCCCCATTTATACTATGAATAAGGAAGGAAAAGATGAATTAAAATGTCTGCATATTTGAGTAAAGTAAGAAATTTTTATCTTTATCATAAATATTTTAGTAATATTAGATGATTTTTGAAAATTTATTTAAACATCCGTTAGATGCAATATCTAATAAATATGCATGCAGTCTGCGTCTATTATCTTTTTAACGCAGCATTAAAATTTCATTTTTCTCACAAATTTATATTCCGTTTAGGACTAATTATCATAGTTATGAAAGGAAAATTATCGAAATCGGCTAAACATATCATAGAACAGATTTAAATCCGTAAGACACATTTCGACCATTTCAGGACGAAAATGATTGTCACGACATAAACTTTTTATATTTTTATCAGTCTCAATTGCTGCTTAAACCAAAGTATAAAAAACACATATGAAACACCAAGATTGGATACGAAATAAATTTAACCCTCTGACTACTAAGAGTTCTCAAAATCTGAGTACAGTTGTATACGGAGGTTTGCTTACTAATTGATCTGTAGAATGGATTCGTCCGCCCCGTTTTCTCCTCACTACGGGTGGTGGGAGATATGAATGGCAGATCTTTCATCTCTCCATCTCTCCCCTAAGAGTTCCTTTAACGGCCACTCTCCCAACTGCCTTCTCCCCCCTTTCGGAACAGCAACCGGCCGCAATCCGCCCCATTAGTATAGAAGTTGCATGGCCTGTTACGGCCGGATTAGGAGTCAAAGTGTTAAGAATAAAAATCAGAAACAACCTTATAGAATACAATTGTTGTAAGTGGCATGGATTTTGTCAAAAATTTAATAACCACAGGAGGAAGTTCGAATGACATTGTGGAACAGATTTACTATGGCGATTTGAACGGAAGGGATCATTTTGTGGTTTTGTAGGGGAAACTGTATTTAGAATTGTTGCGAGAGAAAAGATTTTGAGAACAAATGAGTGGAGTTGGATGATCTAAAATGCCTATAAAACGATTTCTAGCCAGCTTTCTTCAAAAATCTTCAAACAGTCAAGAACTTATTTTTGATACTTTGTTAGTCTTTGTGGTTGTTCAGAACTTTTGTTTTTGTTGTTGCTTTCTTTTTCATTTTATGTAATACACTTTTGAGATAATGTGATGTGGTGGTATTTTTCTGCTTTGGTGTTTTGTGCTCCCCACAGTCCGAATCAGTGTCTTACACCTTCTGGGTAGAATGTGTAGCCGTGGACAAATAAATAAATTGGCACCTTTTCTCACAAAATCTGTTTTCCCATGTCGTCATTAGTCCCTCTACCACATTTGGTGGCATTTCAGATGATAGATCGATCTACAGATGCCTCCGAGCACTGTCAGTTTTTTAAAAAATTATCCTGTATATAAATCTGAAATACAAAATAATGTCTCTGATAGAAAGCTCAAAATATCGGTGTGCAATGTGAAAGAAAATGTTTCTTTACGTCATAGAACTTTTGCAAGAAATATAATGAGATTCAGAATGATGTGGGAATACACTGGAAATGAGAAATATAAAGTGAAGTTTTATGAGATGTAAAATAAGAGTGAAAAATAGGTGGCGATCACGCTAGAAAATGTGGTTTATGCATTTTATTTTATTTTAAAGGGAGATTTTTAACACGAAATTTCAGATCATAAGTTTTTCTTGCATACCTTTACATAACATTTACACTTATATTGTGTGGCAGAAAATTACGTGTCCTGTATGTTATGCAACCAAATGTTCTGGGTTGGCCTCTATAAAAATATTCAAAATTACCTTTTAGACTTAAGTTTTGTCAATGTATGTTTTTTTATTTCATAATTTCGACGAAAGCTGTGACAACCCCGCCAGGGTACTTTCACGTTATAGCATCCACCGAGACTGAATCGCCAATAACCGTGATATATCGCCAAGATGGAAGATGGTTTGGCGATGTGAGAATATTTGTTTTGGGTGCGCAGTGAGTGTCTCTTACGCACGCAATGCTGCGGCATCTGAAGTGGGTACTGGAGAAACATTTTAAACTTAAAACACATCAGTAGTATCACTGTCATCAAAGCAGGGACCTAGTAGCTACGCTTTTTCATTGAATGTTAGGAATCTAAGTTGTTTTTAAATTCCATAATGAGCTCTCCCCTCAAAACGTTCCTTCGTTAAAAAGTGAAAAAAAGCAAAGAGCATGGCAGTCCTTAACAAATCCGTTCGGAACTGTAGAATACTGAACTTACGAGCTTGGCGAAATCTGAAAGTCGCCAAGTAAGCTAGGTGGCTGCTTTAACAAACAAGTACTCCCGGCAGAATTAGTCTCGCCAGGCCTTTGTACAAGACAGCTCTATTGTGGATTTAGATCTCAAACCTCTGACCACCAACTCTTAATCCGAGGCTTTGTCGTTAGACCACGGCTATCATGGGTCTGGTATATCTGTTGCATGGTTTAAGTATTTCTGGAACAATGAAATGAATGCTATAGATCTAATAATGAATTTTCCTGGATGTTACAAAGAGAATAAAAATGAGAAGGATATAAATATGGCTTAAAATCAGACAAATCCTGGCAGTTATAAAATATAATAGGATGAACAGCAAGCTTACAATAAAATTTAGATAAAAAATAGCTATAATCAGTCAGCTAAATGTCTTCCTTCATCGTAAGTCGATGAAACTTTGTTATTCGTTTTGTTAGTTAATTTTCTTTGGAATTAACAGAAAAATTTTATCAAACGCAACATTAATTACTGTATATTTTATCTTTAAATCTCAGAAATAATGTTTTTGCGGAAAATCACCATATTCCCATAATTTCTATTTTGGTTGATTGATTCTTTTATAAAACTTAAACAACGATAATTTATTACAGAGCTAAACTCTAAATTTATTCCAAACCAAGAAGAGCTCCTTACGTGAAGTAGCATTTTAGAAGCATAAATAAAGGAGAAGGTACAAAAAGGGTTCTACGATAGAATTATAGCAACATAATTTGGTGAATAAAAACAATGAGATAAATGGAAACAAAAGCACTACGCAATCGAATTTAAAAACGACAGGAAAATTCATGAAAATTATGCTTTCCGATAGCTGACAATGAACCAATCTAAGAGAAAAATTATAATTTCTTAGGTTTTCAATACAATTAATTACTGTTAACTTCTCAGCAAGAATACCGTTGACTAAGGGCTATTTTTTGTCTATTTCGAATTTTATCTACAAGTTCTATCTTATGCATGGTATATCTTAGCATCAACAGCCTATGAAATAAATCTACAACATCGCTTAATCTAATTACAACTGAATTTTTTCATCTAACTCCATTTTGAGCATTGGAAATTCTTAGGTTATGTTTTTTTGGAATATTTAAGATGAACAGAAACAGTATTAATCAGAGTTTCTAATACCTCACAATCTCGAAACCACTTAATTATTTTGTTACAAGGAAGGATATCAATGCATATTTATTCAAGAAATTAGTTTTTATTCTCGTTAAAACATGAGCGGAGAGTTGAATTTTAAAATTTAAAATCATCTAACCCTGGTTTCATCCGAGGTAAATTGCATTGTTAGTCCAGTGACCGGGGAGTTTAAATCGGAAAAAGATTATGGCTAAGTTTTAATTGCCTTAATCACTTCATTTATTGTCCATTATGACTATCCTAAGGTTTATGTTTGGCAGAAAGGTACGTTTGAGATGTATGCTTGATATAAAGCCGCTTTGTCTCGAATTGAATAAAAACATTTGAGAACTAAGTCTCGAATTGAAGAAAAACATTTGAGAACTAAGTCTCGAATTGAAGAAAAACATTTGAAAACTAAGTCTCGAATTGAAGAAAAACATTTGAGAATTAAGTCTCGAATTGAGACTAACTTGAGAGTCGGCATCACCGCCCACTCACAACGCGTATAATAACCGAGACTATCCAACATTTCCCTCCTCCGGCGAGGTAAGCTTCGGCTGCTGGGGAGCAAGTGAAGTGAAGTGAGGTGTTTTGTCGGTTTTTCCTAGATTACTCGAAAACTACACATTCCCTACTAAACTCTTTGGCAATAAAAGTTGTAGAGCATAAAATTCTGCGTAGAATGAATATCAACGCTTTTTTGATGCAGTAGTATGATTTCTAACTCTTATCAAAGTTGCAATTATTTTCCAAATTTCAAAAAAATCCGTCATTCTTCCAAAAGACAGTGCATATATCAAAGCTGTCTAAATAAAGTTGTTTGCAAGAATATTCACGTTTACTTAATCTTTGTTTATTTATGTTAAATTTATAAAAACTCAGGAAATCTTAGTTTAAAAATATTGAAACACGACAGTATTCAAGCTTCCTAATGCTTGACACAAGAATTGCGACGCGTATGCATTTGCAAGAAATACTGAATAATTTTGTTAGAAAAACATTAATACTTGAAAATACATCGAGGGATACTGAATAACTATGTTGAATACGAAAATCTATTCAATTTTTTTAGTCTTTTTTCCTCTGAATAAAAAATTGCGTTAATTTCCAAGAAAAGAAAGCGAAACTAAAAGAAGATAATTAATGATGATCAGGAATCTAATGCGATTATCCGCTGAAAGTATAAAAACTTACTAGGAATGTGAAGATGACGTGTTATTGTGATAAGATATTCATAATTATATTTGACATATTAAGCTTTATTATTTCATTTTATTGGAAAGATCCACAAGGCAAGCATGTATTCTACCATAATGTTATTGTACTATGAATATGGAAAAGGATAATTTTTTTATCAAAATAGATTGCATAGAGAAAATAACGAACATTCCTTGCCTTGCAAAAGTGTATTTTTTTGTATCTGCTGCAAAGTTTTTATAATTAATGTCGCAGTTTCTACTTCTTCATTTTGTTAAAATGTCTGAAATAAGTCAGGCGTTCTGTTGACATAAATGTTATACTTTTTTATATGTGAAATGTAATCATCTGTATTGCTTTTTTGTTTATGATATTTCCCTTGAACTGCTGATGATACATATAATCTAGGCAAACTCGTATAATACTTTTTTAAAATGTTACGTGAAATCCTAATTCCGTTGTAGTTAGAATTTCCTTTATATATTTCAGAAAAATTTTGTAATTCTTTAAAAAGTTTAAATGTTCTGAAAAATTAGTAAATAGTGAGAAATATAGTACCTATAGATTTACTTTCGTCATTTGACTTTGAAATGTTTGCACTGAACATGCCAAATTTTCTTTTAAACATCACTTTTAATGGTTCCTCATTTAGATAATTAGTTAGTTCCTACTGCTATGAATGTCTGCGTCAAAATTTTTCGTCTGGAATGTGTTCATTATTACCTCATTTAGACAATTACGTATTTCCTACTTGTCCGAATCAAGTTTAAATGCTTAAGAGTGTTCTCTCTGTTCTTCTCTTGATAATTCTTTATTCCTTTTTAGGATAGAGCCTTCAAATTATTTGTACACGTTTATTGTTATGTATATGATAAAACTGTGCATACAATAAGCATTGAGTTGTTTAGTCTTTTTTATAGAAAAGATACAAAATGAGGTACTACTAAATTTCTTCAATTTTCACCATATAATTCAATAAAATATCTATATTTAAGCGAATATTAGATACACCTTAAAATAGATACATAGTTTTGTGTAATATATTTCAGTGAATCTAAGAATAAAGTTTGAAGCAAAAATATTCACATTTCAAAAAATGGTAGGGATTTTAAAAAATTTAAATTTTCAAAAAAAATAAAATGCAACTAAACAAGCAGATGAAAATCGATTTTTTTTCTCCTCAAGATGACTATATGATTGTTAAGTCTCAACACTA
>BGPR01052471.1:0-10598 GCA_013235015.1 Araneus ventricosus
CTTATGGCAGGAAAGAGAGTTCTACAGATGTTTTACTGGAATAGTCCTAGTCAACTATATGATTGGGACATATTGCCACAGGAGATTTCCTGGAAACGGGAAAAGTGAAAAACTTTAAACTCATAGTAAAGTGGGGTAAAACCGGATACTTAAGGTTTGAAGGCCTGTTGGATCTAAACTATTCGACATACAGCTTGTCAAATCTTACTAAAATATTCATTATTTATCAAAGTACAATATATCTTTCAGGAAAAGTCTTAGTTTTACTATCTTTTCTACTAATGATTTTTTTCTTGTAGAAAAAATCAAAGTATCCGGTTTTACCCCACTAGTGGGGTAAAACCGGATACACATGTTAACTCTATTGGAAATTAGGGAAAACTAAATTTTTCAGAGGAAAAGTAGCATATCTTTTATTTGAACAAGTTAAGTGACAAGTTAAGAATAAAACAATTTTCTGAGATTTAACAATAGTTATAATAGTTGACAACTTAAGAAAAACGATTTTTTTTAAATTTAACAATAATTACAATAGTTGACAATTTAAGAAAAAAGACATTTTTTTTTAAAGATTTATCAATAGTTACAATAGTTAACAATTTAAGAATAATGACAATCAATTAAAAATATTTGCAAAATTCGTATCAAATTAGTGATAAAATCTGTAGGAATTAACTAGGGAACTTAGTAATGTTACTAGCGCATTGAAACACTGCTAGTTTGAAAATTATAATAGAACATAATAGCGTCAAAATGAAATATAAGAATCTAACAAATGTTGTATGAAAAAAGAAATTGGAAAAAACTTAAATGACCTACTGGATTCTCCTACTATTTTAATGATCCAAATCCCAAAAGCATAGGAAGAAATACAATTTAATCCAAAAGCAAAAGAAAAACATTGTATTCTACGGTATTCCTTCTTCTTTAAAATTCAAGCTAACATACGAGCTCAATCCAAATGTCGATGCGTTAAATAAAACCAAACGATTGCAAAGCCTTCGAGCAAAAGATTTTTAATTTTACATGCGTTTTAAGTTTAATGAGAGAAGAAATTAATAAAAATCGTTTATTTGCAAGCGAGGAAATAATGGAATAAATACATTTCAATTTTTTAAAAAAATTTGAGTAAAATAATTCTTTGTATTATTTGAAATTATCACAAAAAAGAAAATATCGGGAATCGGAATAAATTGGAAATGCTTTCCATCAGATCATTTGACGCAAATGTCAAATAGGAATGGCCCTCACAAAGTACCAACTATCTCACAACTTAAGAAAATCCACTTGGGTCGGGTATCTGTAGCTTCCCCTAGTACCCGGTTTTAACCCACAAGAAGTACCCGGTTTTACCCCAGTGCAGAGGTTATAAAAAGCAAAATAGAACCACGCAACTGTTTTAATAAATCTTTATTTTTTGATAGGATATAAATCCTTAGTAAACACATAATAAGCTGGACTAAATATAGTGTTTATAATTGTAATGATTCATAAGTAAGGATAGTTTTAAAAGAAACGAACATTGGAGAGATGGCGTCATAAAACAAATAAACCTTCACAAACGAATTGAATTTAACAACAATATGAAAACTGTGACCGTTCTTTTTTCTTCTTAGTGGAGAATAATTCAGTATTTGTCCACTAGAAAGAAGAACTAATAACGCCAAAATCAAAGTCTCCGGTTTTATCCCACTCTCCCCTGCTTCTTTTTGTATATTATCATTAACTACACTACTTTTCATAGTTAAATTTTAATCATGCAGAAGTCTGGTCGAAAGGGTTAATTTAAATATTTTAAGCTTTACTTATGGGTCAATCGAAACGAGGTCCTGTTTTAACTCGACCGTTCGGCATATCGTCTGTTTGTCAATAAATTAGTTTGTTACGTAGTCACGACCAAACACGTTTTTCGATTTTTTTGGATTTGGTATGAATGTTTCTTCAAGTCATTAAAAACTAGACATGTGTAATTTTTTTTATTCTGTTTCAAAATGGTTTCTGTCTTAATGGTTTCAGTGTTTGGATTGTCAATGGCAAGTATTGCACCATTAAAACATTTGAGTCATTTTGGTAATGACAAGACACTTAATTATAATTTTGCTCATACTGATAAAAGCAGACATTTATTTATAATTCTGTAAATACTGTTAAAAGCAGAGACTTGGATAAATAATTATCATTCGATAAAGAACAAAGCGGCTCAATCTCATGATACCACTTTTACGCAAGTCGAATCTGATTGGCTAATCGGATCATGTCATCGGTCACATGTATTTCTCGCCAATATTCCAGTAATTTTTTTGATTTTGAATGTGCGCGGTTTTTTCAATTACAAGCTTATGACGCTTTACGTTTTCAATGAAAAAACGAAGCTACGAGGTTCCCACTTTGCTGAAAGCGAAGCCGCTGATGTTTTTTAAAGTTAAACAATTTGGCCGGTACCCACTTCAGATGCCGAAGGCATCGCGTGCGCTTGCGCAATCAGAAGGTCATGTGAGCTGACAAACCAATCAGATTCGACTTGCGTAAGGTGGTATCATGGGATTGAGGCGCCTGTATAAAGAATGGCAAACTGCGGTTGTTTTTCACGCGAGGTCTGTTGTTTACAGAACTACTAGTTTCAAAAACTCGTTAATTAATTAGTATTGCTCTCTAAAATATTTTAAGAAAGGGAATTTATATTTTTTAAAAATTCAACAAAACATAAAACTCATTAAAATTCGACAAAGAGACTAATTTATTTACACAACAGGACAACAGACGATACAGAGTTGTACAAACGCTTCACAAGTGAAAATAGGAAATATAAATGAAGAAATTATTCACCCGTTAAGTAAAGCTTCCACTGCATTTGAAATACACTGGTATTCAAGATAAAGGTATGTTATTTTGCAGAATTTCTCTTAAAGTACTGAACGAAAAATAAATCTAATATTTCCAAATAAAGATGAAAAACTTTAGCGTCGAATATTATAACGTACCCATTTGTTTTGATGATGCATTGAAAGGAACAGCTTAAAAAACTAATGTGGCAATTAGAGCGCTTCTTTCACTGTCACGCCCGGACGACTATTTCGCAAGATATGCTGAAATTCAAAAATAAGCAGTTTAAATGAATAACCATCAACGTCTGGATGACGAGATGTGATGGAATTGCTAGGAAACTGGGAGAAGATGAGTCTCAAGTGTCGATTGCAACACACTTGAAAGTAATGCTTAGCATTGTGTCCATTTTAGGAAGTTAGCCTGAAGTTACAGGATTTGTTGAAAAGCTACGGCAGCCATTTAATATCGATATTTGTCCACTGCAGAGTCGTAAGAGGAGGGCAATAGCTTTTCAGCTCTCTAGCGATCTTCGTGTAGCTACTGTAAGAAAAGTTTCAAGGTTTCCAGAAGGTTACATGAGACAGTAACATTTTGCGTCACACTCACTTCTGTGCAAAGGAGAGAATTTAGCATGGTACAGAGAACATCGATTTTGTACCAGAGATCAATGGGAAATCTTTTATTCACTGATGATCTAACCAATCATTCTCGACAAAAGTTCAAGTCCCTAACGATTCTCGACAAAAGTTCAAGTCCTAACGATTCTTGACAAATGTTCAAGTCCTAACGATTCTTGACAAAAGTTCAAGTCCCTAACGATTTTCGACGACAAAGCTCGACCACATAAAGTTGATCTGATCGACAAATTTCTGGAAAGTGAGAATATTCGCTGGATGGATTGGGAAGAAAAACTCTAGATTAAGATCAATAGAACATACCTGGTACGCTCTTGGGAGGCCAATTGCAATTCACCTTCCTCGCCCCAGAGTCAATCATGACCTGGAAAAAACATTGCTAGAGGAGTGGAATAGACTGCCATAAAAGCTTATAAAGTACCTTATATCCAATATGAATTCATGCTGTGAATCAGTAAAACTATAAAAGGGAGTCATACCCTGAATTAACCTAATGTTTTGCTCGATATAGTAAACTCTGATTTATATCTTCCCACTTTGATAAGTCTTGCACATGACTATGCTTTTGTAGTATAAATGTTGTAGAGTTATGTTTGTATTTTTGTATTATATCAACTTTTGCACACACTTAATTTCATTATAGTATGTCCTGTAGTACCGATTAGAAGCGACCAAAAATAAAACTTTTCTGAATTTTGAACAAAAGCGTATTTCTTTTAGTCTCTCGAGAGACTGTCAGTCTCTTTCGACGATCAATCTGTAGCTGATTTGAGACAGCACTTTCCACCATTTGCCTTTTAACTTCGATTTCACGTTCGTTCAAAGCATTTAATTGAATCTTCATGAAACAATACTAGAAAATTCTTTGTGAATTGAGACAATATCATAATATTGGAAGTTCGAAATCTTTTTTAGTCACCAAAGTCTGCGAGGTACCATCAATTTTTACCTATTACTATCATAAGTTCTGCGTTAGTCGTATTACATAACGATAACTAAGATAATTTACGGACAGTAATTTTAAACAAATAATCGTATTATTTAATTTATGTACCTGAATTTTGAAATTTGAAGAAGAGCACCAAAATTAAAAACGAAATCTAACTACTTTGATACATAATCTTGGGAGTTGATTAATTTAATTAAGGCATATGTTAATTGAAATACCTCGGATGTTCAAAATGTTTGATGGCAATAACGATTACGACGACGACCTATAGATATATAGAGGAGATTTAGATTTGGTTGCATGCTCAATTATCAATTTCAAATCCTTCATTTGAAATGAAGAACACGTGAAAACGTCGCAAAAATTACATTTTATAAATACCTAATTTTTATGTGCAAAGTCAACAGTGTGAGTGCCTACTTTATTTTCGTTTTATATCCGATTTCAAGTTACCTCGTTTAGTGCGTTTTTTTTCTCACAGATCCTACGAAAAACGTAGAATTAGATCCCAAAATAATATAACTTCTCCGTGTCCTTATACAAATTAATATCGACGTCTATGACAACCCCACTTGGCAAAATTATGCCAATAGACAGGTTATTACAAAATAAAGCACCTCTTTCCAGAAAGCATTTGTTTAGGAATGGGATGTGAAAGGCCGTTCACACATAGCTCCGCGGATGAAGACGGGAAAAAGAAAGCAAAAATGCATCCCAGAGCCGTGCATTTTCCCGAAATATTTATCGGTGTGTGGCATCCCCAATAATTGCCCCTATCCGTTATCGTTATCCAGGGTTGCCGCCGCACCAGAAGACAGATGGGGCGCATCCCTCTCTATGCACGAGCTCCGGGGCACAGATTTCATGTCGAAGACAGAATAGAATAGATTATTGAGTAGGAAGCCAAAGAAAAGATTCTCTGTTCAATATCTATACGAAGCCTATCTTTATTACTTATATTACTTAGTAATATTACTTATCTCTTAGAACTTTTGTTACGAAATGTTACGAATGTCCTTTATATCGAAAGATTCCAAGTTTAGTTCTATTAACATCTTTTTTAAAGTTATATGAAACCTATTTTAAAATGACTTCGTAATTTTCAACCATGATCAAATGATGATAATGGCACCCAAACCAGATCATCACTCTCTAAACGTCCACGCCGCATCAATTTGAATACGTATACGTCAGCACTTTTAATAAGTGAAATTGGGTCTGAAACCTGCGATCTAAATTGAGACATTACTACCCGACGACTATAAAAAATGTGCAATTGTGCATGTACTACTTATTTTTTATGTATTTTCCTGTTTGATAAAAGCAGAAAATAAAAACTGACAAGGCAGTAAATAATTCATACATATGCTAACTTAGATTACCCGTTTTATAAAAGACTCAAATCTAATTCTCGTACAGTTCTATTTTTTATAATCAGCAATTAAACAAAGCTTTACATATTTACAGCGTTATATGGATGTGTATTGTATGAGGCAAAATTTAAAAAGACCATTTCACACTTTTCTTGATTAGAAAATTTGCGTATTTCTGTATTTCTATATCCAGTAGCTTCAGAGTTGTTATTGAAAGCTCTTCCTTTGATTTTTTAAAAATTATTTTGATATCATTTATTTAAGGAAAGAGAAAAAGGTTGCTCTTCTTCTTCCTGATATCTTGATATATTGTTTGAAATGAGATGAGACCAGACCATAAAACACTATAACAATAAATACTTTTAGAAAGAAAACTGAGTAATTTTTTAAAAATGTGTGCAAACTTACTCGCTGAATTTTTATCAAATAAATAAAATATTTCTGTTACTTCAAATCATATTTTCAGAAGAAAATTTTCATAATCACCATCAACTTGGTTGTTTTTTTGTGTGTCAATGTAAACATGGAGATCGAAAAAGCGCATTTTCGTCATTTAATACTTTGTTTTACTACTGAAAAGGCAAGAATGCTTTTAAAGCTGCGAAAAAGATATATATTGTTTACGGAGACAATGCTTAAGATAGGAAACTGTACACAATTGGTTTATGAAATTCAGACGGCGTGAATTTCATGTTGAAGACAAGCGACATTCCAGTAAGCCATCCGCAGCTAATGACTACCAAATTAAGGTGCTGATCACAAAATCAACGCATTGCCAGTCGTGAACTGGCAGAGAGGCTCTAAGTGTCGAATTCGACAATTTATAAGCATGTGATACGACTTGGTTTAGGTAATCGCTTTAATCTACTGATATCCTAAAATTAAGAGAAAACTTTTAATGTGTCATATTTATGTGTGCAATTTATTGCTCAAACACAATGAATACGATTCTTTTTTTTAACGAATGATAATGGGCGGTTATGAAATGGATCGTCTACAATAATGTGAAGTGAAAACGGTCATGAAGTTATTTAAGTGACCTGCCATCAACAGGCCCACAGGCATATATCCATTTCAAAAAGTTTTGCTCTGTTGCTGGTGGGATTGGAAAGAACTTAATTAACAACCGCTGCCACCTAATAAAACCATTAATATGGACAGTTTGAAACAAGCTATTGACCGGAACCGCCCAAAATTTGCCAATCGTAAAAGAGCGGCCTTTCACCAGGAAACGCTAGACCACATGCGTCTTTGTCCACTTTACGGAAGTTGCTGGAACTTGTCTGGGATGTATTACCTTACTCTCCCTACAGTTCTGAATTGACATAATCGGACTACCATCTTTTCCGCTCTTCGCAAAACCATAGAAAATCTACGTGAGCTTTCCTGGTATCCTATTAACTTTAATAATTAGTTTAAATATTGTTATTTCCTAAATAGTAGGCGAAAATCACCGCTTACAAGGAGAGGGCACGACTTAGGCAATTCAGTTCGGGATGAAACTTTGCATATTAGTAGCCTACCTTTAGGGTGTTCATCCATTAATTTAATAAAGTGCAATAGCCAGCCATTTCGGAGAAAATGGCCCTCACATTTTGGGCACAGCTTATATATCAGTAAGTGGTCATAAGCAACTAGCGGCCAGATAGCTTAGGTGGCAGAGTGCTCGCCTACTGTCCGCTTAGTCTGCGCTTCGGATCTGGATGTGCTTTATATTTTTCTTTTCTTCAAAATTATCTCAAATTACATCAAAAAAGTTTAAAAAATATTTTGAATTAAAATATTAATTATTTTTCTGTATAAAATAGCTGTCTATTCATATGATACTTGACTTATAGTTAAAATTTAGTTAATAAGCAGTGAAACAATTATAAATACATCTTTCATGGTGATAAGTAATAACTATAATTAAAATTTTCATTAATTAATGTCATTAAAAGGGTAAAGACATTATTGAGTTTTTATATTTACAAATGCATCGTTTTACAATATCTTGGATAGAGTAGAGAGCAGATGTTAATGTATTGAATACATATACAGACGGTTCAATATTTTAATGATCAAATGTAAATAGCAGAGAGCAGCTGTTAATCTAACAAATGCATAGGCAGATGGTCCAAAATTTCAATGGGTAAATGTTTTTACTCACTATCGTATGAAATTCTTCTACAATGTTACTACTTTTATTCCTTTAGAAACTCTGAACAAATGTGGTTATTCATCTTGGATTTTGAAATGTTTCGTACAGTTTTTTTTTATTAAATTAGCAAAATACAGATATTTAAAATATTCTATGAATAAAGATATTTCCAGTGTATGGGAGGTTGAAGATGGAATAGCACAAGAATCACTTAAGAACCGTTATTTCTGAGAGCAATCGTCATTTATTAATTGTGCAAGGTGACAAAATAATTTTTGTTTTCAATGTTTTTATGATAATTATCATTTTGGTTCTTGTATGTAATTAAATGTAGAAATATAGAATTACTAGTAGTAAACGAAAAATAAACTTAACATTAATTAATAAATGTTGGATGAATTTCCAAAATTTATAAATGATAAAGCCTAAACAAACATGCTTCAAGATGTGAGTCATTACAGTTATTATTTATCACCATTAAAAATGTATTTATAACTATTTTACTGTTTATAAATTAATTTTTAACTATAATTCAAGTATCATATGAATGAACAGTTATTTTATGTAGAAAAATACTTAATATTTTAATTAAAAATATTTTTTTATTTTTGATGTAATTTGAGATAATTTTGAAAAAAATAAAAATATAAAAAGCACATCCAACCGTCCGCGGACCAAGCGGACGGTAGCCGAGCACTCCACCTAAGTTCTATGGCCCACCTCTGCTACCTAAGCTATCTCGCCGCTTATTGCTTGTGACCCCTTACCGGTATATGAACTATGCGCACAGCTTGAGGGCCATTTTTTCCGAATTGGCTGGCCATTGCACTTTATTAGATTAATGGATGAACATCTTAAAGGTAGGCTACTAATATGCAAAGTTTCATCCCGAACTGAATTTCCCAAGTCGTGCCCTCCCCTTGTTAGCATGATACAGAAAACAAATCGTGTTCTTCCTCTTCTGCTTGAATGTTTTCCTTGCTGCATGCGAATGCTTGCGCGGAAAAGACTTTTACAGATGCGAACTCCGTTGAATGATGGAGAAAATTCATTTACTTATTTTTTTATCATTAGACTTTTTCGCTGTAGCTAACTGTCCTTTTCTGTAACTACCATATTCATCCTTTCTTATTTAATTCAGTTCCTTGATGTATGCGAACTCTTACTCGGAAATGAAACAGAACACATTTTTGGCTTAATATAATAAAAGGCAAAAAAATTCAAATGAAGTGTTAAAAGTATGAAGAATGTTTATTTTTACAATGACGTCAAAATAATTGTTATATAAATTAAGATTCATTCGAAATTAATAAATAAATCGTTATTTAGCAAACGTTTGTGCATCAATGACCAATGAAAATGCACCATCCTAGATTTTGTACTATTTGTAGAGTTTTTTTAATTTACTCTTCAGTCTTTTCTTCTTCTCTTCAGTGTTAACTTTAACTAACCAATCAAAATTAACTTCTTGTCAACAGTATTATTTGCTCAATTTAAATTTATTATGCCATATTCATAAAAAAATGTAAGTATTCATCGACCACTACTGTAACTTGAAAATTCTCAAAAGATAAAAACATAATAGATTTTCGTAGTAAGTCGTACTAGGAAAATATTCTCCATGTCAAATAATTTAGTGATTAATATATTTTTACTTTAAACCTAATGTCCTCCAAAAACTATTACATTATTTTCAGTTCAAAGAAGTAGTAGACTAATACTGCATTACATTATACATTTTTAATATTGATATAATGGCTTAAATGACATCTGGAGAATCTTTCAAATTTATTATTTGTTTGTAAATAAGTTTATATTTCAAATTAAAATCACAAACAATGATTAAAAAGAAAAGAATATAATTTAATGACAATTAATAAAAAATGTGGATAAGAATTTTTCTTGGAAACATGGGTAAGTGGTTATAGAAATTTTTCATTTTTCATTTTTATTTATTAAAACTTTGCTAACTTAAGCTACGATCAAGTGAAGAAGGCTACCAAGTCTAAATGGTTACCCACACTCTCCAAGTTCCATCACCTTAGCACATAAAAAAAGATTTCACAAATTTAAGTCTTGAATCATCCCTGTGAAATTATTGAATCTCTGGTAGAATCCTGAATGAACTATTTCATTTTTGTATAGATTCCACCAACTATATAATAAAGGAAATCTCTACATAAGTGCACGATTTATAGTGTATGTTCAAAGAGTTAGCAGTCACTACTAAGGCATTTCTGAGTGTTTCCACTAATAATACCTACCTCTAAATGTTAATACATAACTTTCTTTTCCTTCTTTTAACAAGATAATAACGTCCAATATTTCTTAAAAAAGTAGTTAGTAGACGTTGTAAATATAAGTATTGGTTTTGGTGTGATAATGAATCCTTATTTAACGGTTTTCGATAAATTTTATTCATTGAAATTTTCTTACGGATATCTGCAAATTACACCTGAACCGAGCACATTCTTTCCGATGGTCTATTATGAAGGGGGAATTTTAATTATCTTGATAATGAAACGAACCAAATTCCGCACGAGATTCAGCGTTTTATAGAAGGAGCGACATCACAGGTACCTGGAAACTAAAATATTGCTTTAATAATTTGGACAGTCACAGGTTCTCGGAATGGACAAAAAGACGGGAGCCCACTCCAATATTCCGTCGACTTT
>BGPR01052472.1:0-10598 GCA_013235015.1 Araneus ventricosus
AAAGTCGACGGAATATTGGAGTGGGCTCCCGTCTTTTTGTCCATTCCGAGAACCTGTGACTGTCCAAATTATTAAAGCAATATTTTAGTTTCCAGGTACCTGTGATGTCGCTCCTTCTATAAAACGCTGAATCTCGTGCGGAATTTGGTTCGTTTCATTATCAAGATAATTAAAATTCCCCCTTCATAATAGACCATCGGAAAGAATGTGCTCGGTTCAGGTGTAATTTGCAGATATCCGTAAGAAAATTTCAATGAATAAAATTTATCGAAAACCGTTAAATAAGGATTCATTATCACACCAAAACCAATACTTATATTTACAACGTCTACTAACTACTTTTTTAAGAAATATTGGACGTTATTATCTTGTTAAAAGAAGGAAAAGAAAGTTATGTATTAACATTTAGAGGTAGGTATTATTAGTGGAAACACTCAGAAATGCCTTAGTAGTGACTGCTAACTCTTTGAACATACACTATAAATCGTGCACTTATGTAGAGATTTCCTTTATTATATAGTTGGTGGAATCTATACAAAAATGAAATAGTTCATTCAGGATTCTACCAGAGATTCAATAATTTCACAGGGATGATTCAAGACTTAAATTTGTGAAATCTTTTTTTATGTGCTAAGGTGATGGAACTTGGAGAGTGTGGGTAACCATTTAGACTTGGTAGCCTTCTTCACTTGATCGTAGCTTAAGTTAGCAAAGTTTTAATAAATAAAAATGAAAAATGAAAAATTTCTATAACCACTTACCCATGTTTCCAAGAAAAATTCTTATCCACATTTTTTATTAATTGTCATTAAATTATATTCTTTTCTTTTTAATCATTGTTTGTGATTTTAATTTGAAATATAAACTTATTTACAAACAAATAATAAATTTGAAAGATTCTCCAGATGTCATTTAAGCCATTATATCAATATTAAAAATGTATAATGTAATGCAGTATTAGTCTACTACTTCTTTGAACTGAAAATAATGTAATAGTTTTTGGAGGACATTAGGTTTAAAGTAAAAATATATTAATCACTAAATTATTTGACATGGAGAATATTTTCCTAGTACGACTTACTACGAAAATCTATTATGTTTTTATCTTTTGAGAATTTTCAAGTTACAGTAGTGGTCGATGAATACTTACATTTTTTTATGAATATGGCATAATAAATTTAAATTGAGCAAATAATACTGTTGACAAGAAGTTAATTTTGATTGGTTAGTTAAAGTTAACACTGAAGAGAAGAAGAAAAGACTGAAGAGTAAATTAAAAAAACTCTACAAATAGTACAAAATCTAGGATGGTGCATTTTCATTGGTCATTGATGCACAAACGTTTGCTAAATAACGATTTATTTATTAATTTCGAATGAATCTTAATTTATATAACAATTATTTTGACGTCATTGTAAAAATAAACATTCTTCATACTTTTAACACTTCATTTGAATTTTTTTGCCTTTTATTATATTAAGCCAAAAATGTGTTCTGTTTCATTTCCGAGTAAGAGTTCGCATACATCAAGGAACTGAATTAAATAAGAAAGGATGAATATGGTAGTTACAGAAAAGGACAGTTAGCTACAGCGAAAAAGTCTAATGATAAAAAAATAAGTAAATGAATTTTCTCCATCATTCAACGGAGTTCGCATCTGTAAAAGTCTTTTCCGCGCAAGCATTCGCATGCAGCAAGGAAAACATTCAAGCAGAAGAGGAAGAACACGATTTGTTTTCTGTATCATGCTAACAAGGGGAGGGCACGACTTGGGAAATTCAGTTCGGGATGAAACTTTGCATATTAGTAGCCTACCTTTAAGATGTTCATCCATTAATCTAATAAAGTGCAATGGCCAGCCAATTCGGAAAAAATGGCCCTCAAGCTGTGCGCATAGTTCATATACCGGTAAGGGGTCACAAGCAATAAGCGGCGAGATAGCTTAGGTAGCAGAGGTGGGCCATAGAACTTAGGTGGAGTGCTCGGCTACCGTCCGCTTGGTCCGCGGACGGTTGGATGTGCTTTTTATATTTTTATTTTTTTCAAAATTATCTCAAATTACATCAAAAATAAAAAAATATTTTTAATTAAAATATTAAGTATTTTTCTACATAAAATAACTGTTCATTCATATGATACTTGAATTATAGTTAAAAATTAATTTATAAACAGTAAAATAGTTATAAATACATTTTTAATGGTGATAAATAATAACTGTAATGACTCACATCTTGAAGCATGTTTGTTTAGGCTTTATCATTTATAAATTTTGGAAATTCATCCAACATTTATTAATTAATGTTAAGTTTATTTTTCGTTTACTACTAGTAATTCTATATTTCTACATTTAATTACATACAAGAACCAAAATGATAATTATCATAAAAACATTGAAAACAAAAATTATTTTGTCACCTTGCACAATTAATAAATGACGATTGCTCTCAGAAATAACGGTTCTTAAGTGATTCTTGTGCTATTCCATCTTCAACCTCCCATACACTGGAAATATCTTTATTCATAGAATATTTTAAATATCTGTATTTTGCTAATTTAATAAAAAAAAACTGTACGAAACATTTCAAAATCCAAGATGAATAACCACATTTGTTCAGAGTTTCTAAAGGAATAAAAGTAGTAACATTGTAGAAGAATTTCATACGATAGTGAGTAAAAACATTTACCCATTGAAATTTTGGACCATCTGCCTATGCATTTGTTAGATTAACAGCTGCTCTCTGCTATTTACATTTGATCATTAAAATATTGAACCGTCTGTATATGTATTCAATACATTAACATCTGCTCTCTACTCTATCCAAGATATTGTAAAACGATGCATTTGTAAATATAAAAACTCAATAATGTCTTTACCCTTTTAATGACATTAATTAATGAAAATTTTAATTATAGTTATTACTTATCACCATGAAAGATGTATTTATAATTGTTTCACTGCTTATTAACTAAATTTTAACTATAAGTCAAGTATCATATGAATAGACAGCTATTTTATACAGAAAAATAATTAATATTTTAATTCAAAATATTTTTTAAACTTTTTTGATGTAATTTGAGATAATTTTGAAGAAAAGAAAAATATAAAGCACATCCAGATCCGAAGCGCAGACTAAGCGGACAGTAGGCGAGCACTCTGCCACCTAAGCTATCTGGCCGCTAGTTGCTTATGACCACTTACTGATATATAAGCTGTGCCCAAAATGTGAGGGCCATTTTCTCCGAAATGGCTGGCTATTGCACTTTATTAAATTAATGGATGAACACCCTAAAGGTAGGCTACTAATATGCAAAGTTTCATCCCGAACTGAATTGCCTAAGTCGTGCCCTCTCCTTGTAAGCGGTGATTTTCGCCTACTATTTAGGAAATAACAATATTTAAACTAATTATTAAAGTTAATAGGATACCAGGAAAGCTCACGTAGATTTTCTATGGTTTTGCGAAGAGCGGAAAAGATGGTAGTCCGATTATGTCAATTCAGAACTGTAGGGAGAGTAAGGTAATACATCCCAGACAAGTTCCAGCAACTTCCGTAAAGTGGACAAAGACGCATGTGGTCTAGCGTTTCCTGGTGAAAGGCCGCTCTTTTACGATTGGCAAATTTTGGGCGGTTCCGGTCAATAGCTTGTTTCAAACTGTCCATATTAATGGTTTTATTAGGTGGCAGCGGTTGTTAATTAAGTTCTTTCCAATCCCACCAGCAACAGAGCAAAACTTTTTGAAATGGATATATGCCTGTGGGCCTGTTGATGGCAGGTCACTTAAATAACTTCATGACCGTTTTCACTTCACATTATTGTAGACGATCCATTTCATAACCGCCCATTATCATTCGTTAAAAAAAAGAATCGTATTCATTGTGTTTGAGCAATAAATTGCACACATAAATATGACACATTAAAAGTTTTCTCTTAATTTTAGGATATCAGTAGATTAAAGCGATTACCTAAACCAAGTCGTATCACATGCTTATAAATTGTCGAATTCGACACTTAGAGCCTCTCTGCCAGTTCACGACTGGCAATGCGTTGATTTTGTGATCAGCACCTTAATTTGGTAGTCATTAGCTGCGGATGGCTTACTGGAATGTCGCTTGTCTTCAACATGAAATTCACGCCGTCTGAATTTCATAAACCAATTGTGTACAGTTTCCTATCTTAAGCATTGTCTCCGTAAACAATATATATCTTTTTCGCAGCTTTAAAAGCATTCTTGCCTTTTCAGTAGTAAAACAAAGTATTAAATGACGAAAATGCGCTTTTTCGATCTCCATGTTTACATTGACACACAAAAAAACAACCAAGTTGATGGTGATTATGAAAATTTTCTTCTGAAAATATGATTTGAAGTAACAGAAATATTTTATTTATTTGATAAAAATTCAGCGAGTAAGTTTGCACACATTTTTAAAAAATTACTCAGTTTTCTTTCTAAAAGTATTTATTGTTATAGTGTTTTATGGTCTGGTCTCATCTCATTTCAAACAATATATCAAGATATCAGGAAGAAGAAGAGCAACCTTTTTCTCTTTCCTTAAATAAATGATATCAAAATAATTTTTAAAAAATCAAAGGAAGAGCTTTCAATAACAACTCTGAAGCTACTGGATATAGAAATACAGAAATACGCAAATTTTCTAATCAAGAAAAGTGTGAAATGGTCTTTTTAAATTTTGCCTCATACAATACACATCCATATAACGCTGTAAATATGTAAAGCTTTGTTTAATTGCTGATTATAAAAAATAGAACTGTACGAGAATTAGATTTGAGTCTTTTATAAAACGGGTAATCTAAGTTAGCATATGTATGAATTATTTACTGCCTTGTCAGTTTTTATTTTCTGCTTTTATCAAACAGGAAAATACATAAAAAATAAGTAGTACATGCACAATTGCACATTTTTTATAGTCGTCGGGTAGTAATGTCTCAATTTAGATCGCAGGTTTCAGACCCAATTTCACTTATTAAAAGTGCTGACGTATACGTATTCAAATTGATGCGGCGTGGACGTTTAGAGAGTGATGATCTGGTTTGGGTGCCATTATCATCATTTGATCATGGTTGAAAATTACGAAGTCATTTTAAAATAGGTTTCATATAACTTTAAAAAAGATGTTAATAGAACTAAACTTGGAATCTTTCGATATAAAGGACATTCGTAACATTTCGTAACAAAAGTTCTAAGAGATAAGTAATATTACTAAGTAATATAAGTAATAAAGATAGGCTTCGTATAGATATTGAACAGAGAATCTTTTCTTTGGCTTCCTACTCAATAATCTATTCTATTCTGTCTTCGACATGAAATCTGTGCCCCGGAGCTCGTGCATAGAGAGGGATGCGCCCCATCTGTCTTCTGGTGCGGCGGCAACCCTGGATAACGATAACGGATAGGGGCAATTATTGGGGATGCCACACACCGATAAATATTTCGGGAAAATGCACGGCTCTGGGATGCATTTTTGCTTTCTTTTTCCCGTCTTCATCCGCGGAGCTATGTGTGAACGGCCTTTCACATCCCATTCCTAAACAAATGCTTTCTGGAAAGAGGTGCTTTATTTTGTAATAACCTGTCTATTGGCATAATTTTGCCAAGTGGGGTTGTCATAGACGTCGATATTAATTTGTATAAGGACACGGAGAAGTTATATTATTTTGGGATCTAATTCTACGTTTTTCGTAGGATCTGTGAGAAAAAAAACGCACTAAACGAGGTAACTTGAAATCGGATATAAAACGAAAATAAAGTAGGCACTCACACTGTTGACTTTGCACATAAAAATTAGGTATTTATAAAATGTAATTTTTGCGACGTTTTCACGTGTTCTTCATTTCAAATGAAGGATTTGAAATTGATAATTGAGCATGCAACCAAATCTAAATCTCCTCTATATATCTATAGGTCGTCGTCGTAATCGTTATTGCCATCAAACATTTTGAACATCCGAGGTATTTCAATTAACATATGCCTTAATTAAATTAATCAACTCCCAAGATTATGTATCAAAGTAGTTAGATTTCGTTTTTAATTTTGGTGCTCTTCTTCAAATTTCAAAATTCAGGTACATAAATTAAATAATACGATTATTTGTTTAAAATTACTGTCCGTAAATTATCTTAGTTATCGTTATGTAATACGACTAACGCAGAACTTATGATAGTAATAGGTAAAAATTGATGGTACCTCGCAGACTTTGGTGACTAAAAAAGATTTCGAACTTCCAATATTATGATATTGTCTCAATTCACAAAGAATTTTCTAGTATTGTTTCATGAAGATTCAATTAAATGCTTTGAACGAACGTGAAATCGAAGTTAAAAGGCAAATGGTGGAAAGTGCTGTCTCAAATCAGCTACAGATTGATCGTCGAAAGAGACTGACAGTCTCTCGAGAGACTAAAAGAAATACGCTTTTGTTCAAAATTCAGAAAAGTTTTATTTTTGGTCGCTTCTAATCGGTACTACAGGACATACTATAATGAAATTAAGTGTGTGCAAAAGTTGATATAATACAAAAATACAAACATAACTCTACAACATTTATACTACAA
This sequence comes from Araneus ventricosus, assembly GCA_013235015.1. NCBI lineage: Eukaryota > Metazoa > Arthropoda > Arachnida > Araneae > Araneidae > Araneus > Araneus ventricosus. The sequence continues at coordinate 6,573 of BGPR01052472.1, forward strand.
AAGCATAGTCATGTGCAAGACTTATCAAAGTGGGAAGATATAAATCAGAGTTTACTATATCGAGCAAAACATTAGGTTAATTCAGGGTATGACTCCCTTTTATAGTTTTACTGATTCACAGCATGAATTCATATTGGATATAAGGTACTTTATAAGCTTTTATGGCAGTCTATTCCACTCCTCTAGCAATGTTTTTTCCAGGTCATGATTGACTCTGGGGCGAGGAAGGTGAATTGCAATTGGCCTCCCAAGAGCGTACCAGGTATGTTCTATTGATCTTAATCTAGAGTTTTTCTTCCCAATCCATCCAGCGAATATTCTCACTTTCCAGAAATTTGTCGATCAGATCAACTTTATGTGGTCGAGCTTTGTCGTCGAAAATCGTTAGGGACTTGAACTTTTGTCAAGAATCGTTAGGACTTGAACATTTGTCAAGAATCGTTAGGACTTGAACTTTTGTCGAGAATCGTTAGGGACTTGAACTTTTGTCGAGAATGATTGGTTAGATCATCAGTGAATAAAAGATTTCCCATTGATCTCTGGTACAAAATCGATGTTCTCTGTACCATGCTAAATTCTCTCCTTTGCACAGAAGTGAGTGTGACGCAAAATGTTACTGTCTCATGTAACCTTCTGGAAACCTTGAAACTTTTCTTACAGTAGCTACACGAAGATCGCTAGAGAGCTGAAAAGCTATTGCCCTCCTCTTACGACTCTGCAGTGGACAAATATCGATATTAAATGGCTGCCGTAGCTTTTCAACAAATCCTGTAACTTCAGGCTAACTTCCTAAAATGGACACAATGCTAAGCATTACTTTCAAGTGTGTTGCAATCGACACTTGAGACTCATCTTCTCCCAGTTTCCTAGCAATTCCATCACATCTCGTCATCCAGACGTTGATGGTTATTCATTTAAACTGCTTATTTTTGAATTTCAGCATATCTTGCGAAATAGTCGTCCGGGCGTGACAGTGAAAGAAGCGCTCTAATTGCCACATTAGTTTTTTAAGCTGTTCCTTTCAATGCATCATCAAAACAAATGGGTACGTTATAATATTCGACGCTAAAGTTTTTCATCTTTATTTGGAAATATTAGATTTATTTTTCGTTCAGTACTTTAAGAGAAATTCTGCAAAATAACATACCTTTATCTTGAATACCAGTGTATTTCAAATGCAGTGGAAGCTTTACTTAACGGGTGAATAATTTCTTCATTTATATTTCCTATTTTCACTTGTGAAGCGTTTGTACAACTCTGTATCGTCTGTTGTCCTGTTGTGTAAATAAATTAGTCTCTTTGTCGAATTTTAATGAGTTTTATGTTTTGTTGAATTTTTAAAAAATATAAATTCCCTTTCTTAAAATATTTTAGAGAGCAATACTAATTAATTAACGAGTTTTTGAAACTAGTAGTTCTGTAAACAACAGACCTCGCGTGAAAAACAACCGCAGTTTGCCATTCTTTATACAGGCGCCTCAATCCCATGATACCACCTTACGCAAGTCGAATCTGATTGGTTTGTCAGCTCACATGACCTTCTGATTGCGCAAGCGCACGCGATGCCTTCGGCATCTGAAGTGGGTACCGGCCAAATTGTTTAACTTTAAAAAACATCAGCGGCTTCGCTTTCAGCAAAGTGGGAACCTCGTAGCTTCGTTTTTTCATTGAAAACGTAAAGCGTCATAAGCTTGTAATTGAAAAAACCGCGCACATTCAAAATCAAAAAAATTACTGGAATATTGGCGAGAAATACATGTGACCGATGACATGATCCGATTAGCCAATCAGATTCGACTTGCGTAAAAGTGGTATCATGAGATTGAGCCGCTTTGTTCTTTATCGAATGATAATTATTTATCCAAGTCTCTGCTTTTAACAGTATTTACAGAATTATAAATAAATGTCTGCTTTTATCAGTATGAGCAAAATTATAATTAAGTGTCTTGTCATTACCAAAATGACTCAAATGTTTTAATGGTGCAATACTTGCCATTGACAATCCAAACACTGAAACCATTAAGACAGAAACCATTTTGAAACAGAATAAAAAAAATTACACATGTCTAGTTTTTAATGACTTGAAGAAACATTCATACCAAATCCAAAAAAATCGAAAAACGTGTTTGGTCGTGACTACGTAACAAACTAATTTATTGACAAACAGACGATATGCCGAACGGTCGAGTTAAAACAGGACCTCGTTTCGATTGACCCATAAGTAAAGCTTAAAATATTTAAATTAACCCTTTCGACCAGACTTCTGCATGATTAAAATTTAACTATGAAAAGTAGTGTAGTTAATGATAATATACAAAAAGAAGCAGGGGAGAGTGGGATAAAACCGGAGACTTTGATTTTGGCGTTATTAGTTCTTCTTTCTAGTGGACAAATACTGAATTATTCTCCACTAAGAAGAAAAAAGAACGGTCACAGTTTTCATATTGTTGTTAAATTCAATTCGTTTGTGAAGGTTTATTTGTTTTATGACGCCATCTCTCCAATGTTCGTTTCTTTTAAAACTATCCTTACTTATGAATCATTACAATTATAAACACTATATTTAGTCCAGCTTATTATGTGTTTACTAAGGATTTATATCCTATCAAAAAATAAAGATTTATTAAAACAGTTGCGTGGTTCTATTTTGCTTTTTATAACCTCTGCACTGGGGTAAAACCGGGTACTTCTTGTGGGTTAAAACCGGGTACTAGGGGAAGCTACAGATACCCGACCCAAGTGGATTTTCTTAAGTTGTGAGATAGTTGGTACTTTGTGAGGGCCATTCCTATTTGACATTTGCGTCAAATGATCTGATGGAAAGCATTTCCAATTTATTCCGATTCCCGATATTTTCTTTTTTGTGATAATTTCAAATAATACAAAGAATTATTTTACTCAAATTTTTTTAAAAAATTGAAATGTATTTATTCCATTATTTCCTCGCTTGCAAATAAACGATTTTTATTAATTTCTTCTCTCATTAAACTTAAAACGCATGTAAAATTAAAAATCTTTTGCTCGAAGGCTTTGCAATCGTTTGGTTTTATTTAACGCATCGACATTTGGATTGAGCTCGTATGTTAGCTTGAATTTTAAAGAAGAAGGAATACCGTAGAATACAATGTTTTTCTTTTGCTTTTGGATTAAATTGTATTTCTTCCTATGCTTTTGGGATTTGGATCATTAAAATAGTAGGAGAATCCAGTAGGTCATTTAAGTTTTTTCCAATTTCTTTTTTCATACAACATTTGTTAGATTCTTATATTTCATTTTGACGCTATTATGTTCTATTATAATTTTCAAACTAGCAGTGTTTCAATGCGCTAGTAACATTACTAAGTTCCCTAGTTAATTCCTACAGATTTTATCACTAATTTGATACGAATTTTGCAAATATTTTTAATTGATTGTCATTATTCTTAAATTGTTAACTATTGTAACTATTGATAAATCTTTAAAAAAAAATGTCTTTTTTCTTAAATTGTCAACTATTGTAATTATTGTTAAATTTAAAAAAAATCGTTTTTCTTAAGTTGTCAACTATTATAACTATTGTTAAATCTCAGAAAATTGTTTTATTCTTAACTTGTCACTTAACTTGTTCAAATAAAAGATATGCTACTTTTCCTCTGAAAAATTTAGTTTTCCCTAATTTCCAATAGAGTTAACATGTGTATCCGGTTTTACCCCACTAGTGGGGTAAAACCGGATACTTTGATTTTTTCTACAAGAAAAAAATCATTAGTAGAAAAGATAGTAAAACTAAGACTTTTCCTGAAAGATATATTGTACTTTGATAAATAATGAATATTTTAGTAAGATTTGACAAGCTGTATGTCGAATAGTTTAGATCCAACAGGCCTTCAAACCTTAAGTATCCGGTTTTACCCCACTTTACTATGAGTTTAAAGTTTTTCACTTTTCCCGTTTCCAGGAAATCTCCTGTGGCAATATGTCCCAATCATATAGTTGACTAGGACTATTCCAGTAAAACATCTGTAGAACTCTCTTTCCTGCCATAAG
>BGPR01052473.1:0-10598 GCA_013235015.1 Araneus ventricosus
AAAGTCGACGGAATATTGGAGTGGGCTCCCGTCTTTTTGTCCATTCCGAGAACCTGTGACTGTCCAAATTATTAAAGCAATATTTTAGTTTCCAGGTACCTGTGATGTCGCTCCTTCTATAAAACGCTGAATCTCGTGCGGAATTTGGTTCGTTTCATTATCAAGATAATTAAAATTCCCCCTTCATAATAGACCATCGGAAAGAATGTGCTCGGTTCAGGTGTAATTTGCAGATATCCGTAAGAAAATTTCAATGAATAAAATTTATCGAAAACCGTTAAATAAGGATTCATTATCACACCAAAACCAATACTTATATTTACAACGTCTACTAACTACTTTTTTAAGAAATATTGGACGTTATTATCTTGTTAAAAGAAGGAAAAGAAAGTTATGTATTAACATTTAGAGGTAGGTATTATTAGTGGAAACACTCAGAAATGCCTTAGTAGTGACTGCTAACTCTTTGAACATACACTATAAATCGTGCACTTATGTAGAGATTTCCTTTATTATATAGTTGGTGGAATCTATACAAAAATGAAATAGTTCATTCAGGATTCTACCAGAGATTCAATAATTTCACAGGGATGATTCAAGACTTAAATTTGTGAAATCTTTTTTTATGTGCTAAGGTGATGGAACTTGGAGAGTGTGGGTAACCATTTAGACTTGGTAGCCTTCTTCACTTGATCGTAGCTTAAGTTAGCAAAGTTTTAATAAATAAAAATGAAAAATGAAAAATTTCTATAACCACTTACCCATGTTTCCAAGAAAAATTCTTATCCACATTTTTTATTAATTGTCATTAAATTATATTCTTTTCTTTTTAATCATTGTTTGTGATTTTAATTTGAAATATAAACTTATTTACAAACAAATAATAAATTTGAAAGATTCTCCAGATGTCATTTAAGCCATTATATCAATATTAAAAATGTATAATGTAATGCAGTATTAGTCTACTACTTCTTTGAACTGAAAATAATGTAATAGTTTTTGGAGGACATTAGGTTTAAAGTAAAAATATATTAATCACTAAATTATTTGACATGGAGAATATTTTCCTAGTACGACTTACTACGAAAATCTATTATGTTTTTATCTTTTGAGAATTTTCAAGTTACAGTAGTGGTCGATGAATACTTACATTTTTTTATGAATATGGCATAATAAATTTAAATTGAGCAAATAATACTGTTGACAAGAAGTTAATTTTGATTGGTTAGTTAAAGTTAACACTGAAGAGAAGAAGAAAAGACTGAAGAGTAAATTAAAAAAACTCTACAAATAGTACAAAATCTAGGATGGTGCATTTTCATTGGTCATTGATGCACAAACGTTTGCTAAATAACGATTTATTTATTAATTTCGAATGAATCTTAATTTATATAACAATTATTTTGACGTCATTGTAAAAATAAACATTCTTCATACTTTTAACACTTCATTTGAATTTTTTTGCCTTTTATTATATTAAGCCAAAAATGTGTTCTGTTTCATTTCCGAGTAAGAGTTCGCATACATCAAGGAACTGAATTAAATAAGAAAGGATGAATATGGTAGTTACAGAAAAGGACAGTTAGCTACAGCGAAAAAGTCTAATGATAAAAAAATAAGTAAATGAATTTTCTCCATCATTCAACGGAGTTCGCATCTGTAAAAGTCTTTTCCGCGCAAGCATTCGCATGCAGCAAGGAAAACATTCAAGCAGAAGAGGAAGAACACGATTTGTTTTCTGTATCATGCTAACAAGGGGAGGGCACGACTTGGGAAATTCAGTTCGGGATGAAACTTTGCATATTAGTAGCCTACCTTTAAGATGTTCATCCATTAATCTAATAAAGTGCAATGGCCAGCCAATTCGGAAAAAATGGCCCTCAAGCTGTGCGCATAGTTCATATACCGGTAAGGGGTCACAAGCAATAAGCGGCGAGATAGCTTAGGTAGCAGAGGTGGGCCATAGAACTTAGGTGGAGTGCTCGGCTACCGTCCGCTTGGTCCGCGGACGGTTGGATGTGCTTTTTATATTTTTATTTTTTTCAAAATTATCTCAAATTACATCAAAAATAAAAAAATATTTTTAATTAAAATATTAAGTATTTTTCTACATAAAATAACTGTTCATTCATATGATACTTGAATTATAGTTAAAAATTAATTTATAAACAGTAAAATAGTTATAAATACATTTTTAATGGTGATAAATAATAACTGTAATGACTCACATCTTGAAGCATGTTTGTTTAGGCTTTATCATTTATAAATTTTGGAAATTCATCCAACATTTATTAATTAATGTTAAGTTTATTTTTCGTTTACTACTAGTAATTCTATATTTCTACATTTAATTACATACAAGAACCAAAATGATAATTATCATAAAAACATTGAAAACAAAAATTATTTTGTCACCTTGCACAATTAATAAATGACGATTGCTCTCAGAAATAACGGTTCTTAAGTGATTCTTGTGCTATTCCATCTTCAACCTCCCATACACTGGAAATATCTTTATTCATAGAATATTTTAAATATCTGTATTTTGCTAATTTAATAAAAAAAAACTGTACGAAACATTTCAAAATCCAAGATGAATAACCACATTTGTTCAGAGTTTCTAAAGGAATAAAAGTAGTAACATTGTAGAAGAATTTCATACGATAGTGAGTAAAAACATTTACCCATTGAAATTTTGGACCATCTGCCTATGCATTTGTTAGATTAACAGCTGCTCTCTGCTATTTACATTTGATCATTAAAATATTGAACCGTCTGTATATGTATTCAATACATTAACATCTGCTCTCTACTCTATCCAAGATATTGTAAAACGATGCATTTGTAAATATAAAAACTCAATAATGTCTTTACCCTTTTAATGACATTAATTAATGAAAATTTTAATTATAGTTATTACTTATCACCATGAAAGATGTATTTATAATTGTTTCACTGCTTATTAACTAAATTTTAACTATAAGTCAAGTATCATATGAATAGACAGCTATTTTATACAGAAAAATAATTAATATTTTAATTCAAAATATTTTTTAAACTTTTTTGATGTAATTTGAGATAATTTTGAAGAAAAGAAAAATATAAAGCACATCCAGATCCGAAGCGCAGACTAAGCGGACAGTAGGCGAGCACTCTGCCACCTAAGCTATCTGGCCGCTAGTTGCTTATGACCACTTACTGATATATAAGCTGTGCCCAAAATGTGAGGGCCATTTTCTCCGAAATGGCTGGCTATTGCACTTTATTAAATTAATGGATGAACACCCTAAAGGTAGGCTACTAATATGCAAAGTTTCATCCCGAACTGAATTGCCTAAGTCGTGCCCTCTCCTTGTAAGCGGTGATTTTCGCCTACTATTTAGGAAATAACAATATTTAAACTAATTATTAAAGTTAATAGGATACCAGGAAAGCTCACGTAGATTTTCTATGGTTTTGCGAAGAGCGGAAAAGATGGTAGTCCGATTATGTCAATTCAGAACTGTAGGGAGAGTAAGGTAATACATCCCAGACAAGTTCCAGCAACTTCCGTAAAGTGGACAAAGACGCATGTGGTCTAGCGTTTCCTGGTGAAAGGCCGCTCTTTTACGATTGGCAAATTTTGGGCGGTTCCGGTCAATAGCTTGTTTCAAACTGTCCATATTAATGGTTTTATTAGGTGGCAGCGGTTGTTAATTAAGTTCTTTCCAATCCCACCAGCAACAGAGCAAAACTTTTTGAAATGGATATATGCCTGTGGGCCTGTTGATGGCAGGTCACTTAAATAACTTCATGACCGTTTTCACTTCACATTATTGTAGACGATCCATTTCATAACCGCCCATTATCATTCGTTAAAAAAAAGAATCGTATTCATTGTGTTTGAGCAATAAATTGCACACATAAATATGACACATTAAAAGTTTTCTCTTAATTTTAGGATATCAGTAGATTAAAGCGATTACCTAAACCAAGTCGTATCACATGCTTATAAATTGTCGAATTCGACACTTAGAGCCTCTCTGCCAGTTCACGACTGGCAATGCGTTGATTTTGTGATCAGCACCTTAATTTGGTAGTCATTAGCTGCGGATGGCTTACTGGAATGTCGCTTGTCTTCAACATGAAATTCACGCCGTCTGAATTTCATAAACCAATTGTGTACAGTTTCCTATCTTAAGCATTGTCTCCGTAAACAATATATATCTTTTTCGCAGCTTTAAAAGCATTCTTGCCTTTTCAGTAGTAAAACAAAGTATTAAATGACGAAAATGCGCTTTTTCGATCTCCATGTTTACATTGACACACAAAAAAACAACCAAGTTGATGGTGATTATGAAAATTTTCTTCTGAAAATATGATTTGAAGTAACAGAAATATTTTATTTATTTGATAAAAATTCAGCGAGTAAGTTTGCACACATTTTTAAAAAATTACTCAGTTTTCTTTCTAAAAGTATTTATTGTTATAGTGTTTTATGGTCTGGTCTCATCTCATTTCAAACAATATATCAAGATATCAGGAAGAAGAAGAGCAACCTTTTTCTCTTTCCTTAAATAAATGATATCAAAATAATTTTTAAAAAATCAAAGGAAGAGCTTTCAATAACAACTCTGAAGCTACTGGATATAGAAATACAGAAATACGCAAATTTTCTAATCAAGAAAAGTGTGAAATGGTCTTTTTAAATTTTGCCTCATACAATACACATCCATATAACGCTGTAAATATGTAAAGCTTTGTTTAATTGCTGATTATAAAAAATAGAACTGTACGAGAATTAGATTTGAGTCTTTTATAAAACGGGTAATCTAAGTTAGCATATGTATGAATTATTTACTGCCTTGTCAGTTTTTATTTTCTGCTTTTATCAAACAGGAAAATACATAAAAAATAAGTAGTACATGCACAATTGCACATTTTTTATAGTCGTCGGGTAGTAATGTCTCAATTTAGATCGCAGGTTTCAGACCCAATTTCACTTATTAAAAGTGCTGACGTATACGTATTCAAATTGATGCGGCGTGGACGTTTAGAGAGTGATGATCTGGTTTGGGTGCCATTATCATCATTTGATCATGGTTGAAAATTACGAAGTCATTTTAAAATAGGTTTCATATAACTTTAAAAAAGATGTTAATAGAACTAAACTTGGAATCTTTCGATATAAAGGACATTCGTAACATTTCGTAACAAAAGTTCTAAGAGATAAGTAATATTACTAAGTAATATAAGTAATAAAGATAGGCTTCGTATAGATATTGAACAGAGAATCTTTTCTTTGGCTTCCTACTCAATAATCTATTCTATTCTGTCTTCGACATGAAATCTGTGCCCCGGAGCTCGTGCATAGAGAGGGATGCGCCCCATCTGTCTTCTGGTGCGGCGGCAACCCTGGATAACGATAACGGATAGGGGCAATTATTGGGGATGCCACACACCGATAAATATTTCGGGAAAATGCACGGCTCTGGGATGCATTTTTGCTTTCTTTTTCCCGTCTTCATCCGCGGAGCTATGTGTGAACGGCCTTTCACATCCCATTCCTAAACAAATGCTTTCTGGAAAGAGGTGCTTTATTTTGTAATAACCTGTCTATTGGCATAATTTTGCCAAGTGGGGTTGTCATAGACGTCGATATTAATTTGTATAAGGACACGGAGAAGTTATATTATTTTGGGATCTAATTCTACGTTTTTCGTAGGATCTGTGAGAAAAAAAACGCACTAAACGAGGTAACTTGAAATCGGATATAAAACGAAAATAAAGTAGGCACTCACACTGTTGACTTTGCACATAAAAATTAGGTATTTATAAAATGTAATTTTTGCGACGTTTTCACGTGTTCTTCATTTCAAATGAAGGATTTGAAATTGATAATTGAGCATGCAACCAAATCTAAATCTCCTCTATATATCTATAGGTCGTCGTCGTAATCGTTATTGCCATCAAACATTTTGAACATCCGAGGTATTTCAATTAACATATGCCTTAATTAAATTAATCAACTCCCAAGATTATGTATCAAAGTAGTTAGATTTCGTTTTTAATTTTGGTGCTCTTCTTCAAATTTCAAAATTCAGGTACATAAATTAAATAATACGATTATTTGTTTAAAATTACTGTCCGTAAATTATCTTAGTTATCGTTATGTAATACGACTAACGCAGAACTTATGATAGTAATAGGTAAAAATTGATGGTACCTCGCAGACTTTGGTGACTAAAAAAGATTTCGAACTTCCAATATTATGATATTGTCTCAATTCACAAAGAATTTTCTAGTATTGTTTCATGAAGATTCAATTAAATGCTTTGAACGAACGTGAAATCGAAGTTAAAAGGCAAATGGTGGAAAGTGCTGTCTCAAATCAGCTACAGATTGATCGTCGAAAGAGACTGACAGTCTCTCGAGAGACTAAAAGAAATACGCTTTTGTTCAAAATTCAGAAAAGTTTTATTTTTGGTCGCTTCTAATCGGTACTACAGGACATACTATAATGAAATTAAGTGTGTGCAAAAGTTGATATAATACAAAAATACAAACATAACTCTACAACATTTATACTACAAAAGCATAGTCATGTGCAAGACTTATCAAAGTGGGAAGATATAAATCAGAGTTTACTATATCGAGCAAAACATTAGGTTAATTCAGGGTATGACTCCCTTTTATAGTTTTACTGATTCACAGCATGAATTCATATTGGATATAAGGTACTTTATAAGCTTTTATGGCAGTCTATTCCACTCCTCTAGCAATGTTTTTTCCAGGTCATGATTGACTCTGGGGCGAGGAAGGTGAATTGCAATTGGCCTCCCAAGAGCGTACCAGGTATGTTCTATTGATCTTAATCTAGAGTTTTTCTTCCCAATCCATCCAGCGAATATTCTCACTTTCCAGAAATTTGTCGATCAGATCAACTTTATGTGGTCGAGCTTTGTCGTCGAAAATCGTTAGGGACTTGAACTTTTGTCAAGAATCGTTAGGACTTGAACATTTGTCAAGAATCGTTAGGACTTGAACTTTTGTCGAGAATCGTTAGGGACTTGAACTTTTGTCGAGAATGATTGGTTAGATCATCAGTGAATAAAAGATTTCCCATTGATCTCTGGTACAAAATCGATGTTCTCTGTACCATGCTAAATTCTCTCCTTTGCACAGAAGTGAGTGTGACGCAAAATGTTACTGTCTCATGTAACCTTCTGGAAACCTTGAAACTTTTCTTACAGTAGCTACACGAAGATCGCTAGAGAGCTGAAAAGCTATTGCCCTCCTCTTACGACTCTGCAGTGGACAAATATCGATATTAAATGGCTGCCGTAGCTTTTCAACAAATCCTGTAACTTCAGGCTAACTTCCTAAAATGGACACAATGCTAAGCATTACTTTCAAGTGTGTTGCAATCGACACTTGAGACTCATCTTCTCCCAGTTTCCTAGCAATTCCATCACATCTCGTCATCCAGACGTTGATGGTTATTCATTTAAACTGCTTATTTTTGAATTTCAGCATATCTTGCGAAATAGTCGTCCGGGCGTGACAGTGAAAGAAGCGCTCTAATTGCCACATTAGTTTTTTAAGCTGTTCCTTTCAATGCATCATCAAAACAAATGGGTACGTTATAATATTCGACGCTAAAGTTTTTCATCTTTATTTGGAAATATTAGATTTATTTTTCGTTCAGTACTTTAAGAGAAATTCTGCAAAATAACATACCTTTATCTTGAATACCAGTGTATTTCAAATGCAGTGGAAGCTTTACTTAACGGGTGAATAATTTCTTCATTTATATTTCCTATTTTCACTTGTGAAGCGTTTGTACAACTCTGTATCGTCTGTTGTCCTGTTGTGTAAATAAATTAGTCTCTTTGTCGAATTTTAATGAGTTTTATGTTTTGTTGAATTTTTAAAAAATATAAATTCCCTTTCTTAAAATATTTTAGAGAGCAATACTAATTAATTAACGAGTTTTTGAAACTAGTAGTTCTGTAAACAACAGACCTCGCGTGAAAAACAACCGCAGTTTGCCATTCTTTATACAGGCGCCTCAATCCCATGATACCACCTTACGCAAGTCGAATCTGATTGGTTTGTCAGCTCACATGACCTTCTGATTGCGCAAGCGCACGCGATGCCTTCGGCATCTGAAGTGGGTACCGGCCAAATTGTTTAACTTTAAAAAACATCAGCGGCTTCGCTTTCAGCAAAGTGGGAACCTCGTAGCTTCGTTTTTTCATTGAAAACGTAAAGCGTCATAAGCTTGTAATTGAAAAAACCGCGCACATTCAAAATCAAAAAAATTACTGGAATATTGGCGAGAAATACATGTGACCGATGACATGATCCGATTAGCCAATCAGATTCGACTTGCGTAAAAGTGGTATCATGAGATTGAGCCGCTTTGTTCTTTATCGAATGATAATTATTTATCCAAGTCTCTGCTTTTAACAGTATTTACAGAATTATAAATAAATGTCTGCTTTTATCAGTATGAGCAAAATTATAATTAAGTGTCTTGTCATTACCAAAATGACTCAAATGTTTTAATGGTGCAATACTTGCCATTGACAATCCAAACACTGAAACCATTAAGACAGAAACCATTTTGAAACAGAATAAAAAAAATTACACATGTCTAGTTTTTAATGACTTGAAGAAACATTCATACCAAATCCAAAAAAATCGAAAAACGTGTTTGGTCGTGACTACGTAACAAACTAATTTATTGACAAACAGACGATATGCCGAACGGTCGAGTTAAAACAGGACCTCGTTTCGATTGACCCATAAGTAAAGCTTAAAATATTTAAATTAACCCTTTCGACCAGACTTCTGCATGATTAAAATTTAACTATGAAAAGTAGTGTAGTTAATGATAATATACAAAAAGAAGCAGGGGAGAGTGGGATAAAACCGGAGACTTTGATTTTGGCGTTATTAGTTCTTCTTTCTAGTGGACAAATACTGAATTATTCTCCACTAAGAAGAAAAAAGAACGGTCACAGTTTTCATATTGTTGTTAAATTCAATTCGTTTGTGAAGGTTTATTTGTTTTATGACGCCATCTCTCCAATGTTCGTTTCTTTTAAAACTATCCTTACTTATGAATCATTACAATTATAAACACTATATTTAGTCCAGCTTATTATGTGTTTACTAAGGATTTATATCCTATCAAAAAATAAAGATTTATTAAAACAGTTGCGTGGTTCTATTTTGCTTTTTATAACCTCTGCACTGGGGTAAAACCGGGTACTTCTTGTGGGTTAAAACCGGGTACTAGGGGAAGCTACAGATACCCGACCCAAGTGGATTTTCTTAAGTTGTGAGATAGTTGGTACTTTGTGAGGGCCATTCCTATTTGACATTTGCGTCAAATGATCTGATGGAAAGCATTTCCAATTTATTCCGATTCCCGATATTTTCTTTTTTGTGATAATTTCAAATAATACAAAGAATTATTTTACTCAAATTTTTTTAAAAAATTGAAATGTATTTATTCCATTATTTCCTCGCTTGCAAATAAACGATTTTTATTAATTTCTTCTCTCATTAAACTTAAAACGCATGTAAAATTAAAAATCTTTTGCTCGAAGGCTTTGCAATCGTTTGGTTTTATTTAACGCATCGACATTTGGATTGAGCTCGTATGTTAGCTTGAATTTTAAAGAAGAAGGAATACCGTAGAATACAATGTTTTTCTTTTGCTTTTGGATTAAATTGTATTTCTTCCTATGCTTTTGGGATTTGGATCATTAAAATAGTAGGAGAATCCAGTAGGTCATTTAAGTTTTTTCCAATTTCTTTTTTCATACAACATTTGTTAGATTCTTATATTTCATTTTGACGCTATTATGTTCTATTATAATTTTCAAACTAGCAGTGTTTCAATGCGCTAGTAACATTACTAAGTTCCCTAGTTAATTCCTACAGATTTTATCACTAATTTGATACGAATTTTGCAAATATTTTTAATTGATTGTCATTATTCTTAAATTGTTAACTATTGTAACTATTGATAAATCTTTAAAAAAAAATGTCTTTTTTCTTAAATTGTCAACTATTGTAATTATTGTTAAATTTAAAAAAAATCGTTTTTCTTAAGTTGTCAACTATTATAACTATTGTTAAATCTCAGAAAATTGTTTTATTCTTAACTTGTCACTTAACTTGTTCAAATAAAAGATATGCTACTTTTCCTCTGAAAAATTTAGTTTTCCCTAATTTCCAATAGAGTTAACATGTGTATCCGGTTTTACCCCACTAGTGGGGTAAAACCGGATACTTTGATTTTTTCTACAAGAAAAAAATCATTAGTAGAAAAGATAGTAAAACTAAGACTTTTCCTGAAAGATATATTGTACTTTGATAAATAATGAATATTTTAGTAAGATTTGACAAGCTGTATGTCGAATAGTTTAGATCCAACAGGCCTTCAAACCTTAAGTATCCGGTTTTACCCCACTTTACTATGAGTTTAAAGTTTTTCACTTTTCCCGTTTCCAGGAAATCTCCTGTGGCAATATGTCCCAATCATATAGTTGACTAGGACTATTCCAGTAAAACATCTGTAGAACTCTCTTTCCTGCCATAAG
>BGPR01052474.1:0-10597 GCA_013235015.1 Araneus ventricosus
CCTTAAAAATCTCGAGATTAACATATTTTACAATACTTTCAATTTTGCGACACATGGAAGTCAGAAACGTGGGGATTCTTAAAAATCTCGAGAATAAGTATTTTACAATACTTTTTCTTTATATACTTCATACAAAGAGAAAGTAAAAAGAGACATTTCTTACGTGGTATAAGATCACTCTATTTGGAAATTATTTTGCTCGTTTTCAAACTTTTTGTAACGTTAAATAATTATATGTTTGTGAATTATTTTGACTAATTTTGATACTTGAAAATTACATAGATAAATTACTAACAACAAAATACTGCTCCAGAAAAATGTTTACCTTTTCTGGTCAGCTGATGCAACTGCTGTACCATAGTATTTCAATCCTATCTTTGAACTAATCTGCATATTCTCTAATAGTAATCGTTTGAATCCTCTGCCTTTTTCAATCACTCTATGCTGATGATGGGTAGATTGGTTTGCTAATGAACTAAGAGAATAATAACGCCATAGATTACTGTTCGGAAACCTATAATATGAACTGAATGAGCGTTATTCGATAATGACACTGACTCGATTGGATCAGTAGAATTAAGTTATATCATTTTATGTTCTATTTCTTGTATAGTTACAACATCTGAAATTTTAATGTCGCTTTTAACACTTAAAGGTCAGTTTTTTAAAATGATTTTTAAATCTTTTTTGACTTTCATTTCTTAAGAAACATGGAAGAAATACTTTGAAAAATCCTATTTTGTTTTAAGTATGGTTTATGAATAAAAATAGTTTGAACCCATCGACAATACTGGGCTTTAATTGAAAAACCATCTCCTTGATAAAATTCTGTAATATCAAACACAGATGAGTTTTAAGAACTAATAATACGGACAAATAATTTTATTTAAAAATTATAGAATAAAATATGGTATTCTCAAGCGTACAAACAAAGATAAAAAAGTTGCAGTCTCAAGTGAAAAACATCAACTTATTTTTATGTTTTTATCAGTATTCAGGTTGCCATATATATGTTGTAAATTGATTTAATAACATTTTCAGCATGTATTCTATTGGCACCAACAGGCATTAGAGCTTCAGTCTTGTTCTCAAGAATTTTAGAGGCCAATATTTGGTATGTTGCTTGAAGGCAACACTGTGCCTTTAAGGATTAATTCCGTCATACAGTTTTTTAATGCGACACTTTAACTTTTCACATACGATGTGTTTTTCTTAATATGGTGAAAAAATTCGGCTCTTGCACCGTAACGCTCAATAAATCCAATACAACCGAAATATCTCATACGAAACCTACTTTTTTCACTCTTTTTGTCTTCTCACTGCCTTTCTCATAAATAAAGAATTTAAATTCAATGTGAATAATTTCAGAGATTATCCTAGACTTCAAATAGAAATAAGATAATTGACGATTAATTGAAGTCTAAATAAAAATTCAAACTTGAACTTGTGACAATCACATTTTATCTCGCCCTCTTACAAAGAGATGGCGCCACGATAGACTTTAACTCGCCCTCCTACCAAGAGATGGCACTGCAAGGACTTTTCGCTATCAGAAGAAGGATGGATAGAGTCCCTTGACTGTTCGTTCGAGATGGAAGGTTTTTCCCTCTCACTGGGACCGGTCCGACAAAATCTCGCCATGCGTAAAGGGTTGAATAATGTGACTTGCCAGTTTATGTAATCTTAGTAAATCCAGAATTATTTTATGTGGAAAGTATGAGGAGAATAAATTTAATTTAATTTAAAAGCTTTCCAGCTTTATTTTAACCGTCACTTCCTGTGAGCTAGCCGGATATGTCGGTTAAAAACTTGAATTATGCAAAATTAGGCGGTTTTAATTTTTTAAAAATCAGGCTTTCCCAAAATTGTGTGACAATATCGATTCCAGTATCACTATCGATCAATTGCTCCTGTATCCCTCATCCAATTCCTTTCGAAATCTCAATGTTATTAAGTGCATTCCTTTCGCTGATAAAACTGTGCACCTCCTTTATTATGAAAGTAATAAAGTTACAAACATACTGTAATAAATATATTTCAATTAGTATTTTGTTTAACTTACATGACAGACTTGTAGATAGTGTCATGCACGGAGCTCAAAAACCAATGGAGGCAATTTAGCGAGCAACTTGATTTGATCTACAGTGACTTCTGATAAATGTTTCTCTCTCTGAGACTCGACGATTACTGCATCGTCAGAATTAAATCGATATATTGAAAATATTCAATTGGAATTCAGTTATTATAAATCCATGCGAAGTCTAACGGAAACCGATTGAGATTAGCATGAGAACTTTCCCTGGTTTTCACTAACACTCATACTCAACAAATATAATTCAATTCCAAATCATTTGAATTCGATTTGCGCTTGAATTTAACAGGATAATAAATAGAAATTTTCAGTGAAGCGTTGAGTTGAAAAAATAATCTTATTAATTAATTTGTGTTAGAAATTTATTTTCATTTTAATTATTTAAATTATTAATTATCATATTCTTTTTGAACCTTCTAAACCTCTCACTTTTTGGAAATCAGTCTTTCAAAAACTGGTGAATTTTATAAATTTTAAACAGGACAGGATAAAATATCTCTCCATTTGTTTTGGGCTTTTGTAGGCTCTAAGCCCAAGACTTCGAAAATAATGGAATTTGGTAGAACTTTTTTTCCTGACTTTCTCGAAGTTATCAATTTCTTGGAACAGAGAATACTTCTGGATCTTCTTCGTGGTATTATAAACCCAATTTTAAAAAAAATCTTCAGACAATTAAAAGTCTCAAAGAACTTGTAAATATGCAAGATATCTCCTTATAAATAGATTCCACTATAAGATAAGCAGAGATTATTTTCGAATTTCCTCTGGGGAACTATAAAATTCAATCTAAAGAACATTAATTCAGTCGTAAGTTCAACAGCATTAGCCTTTGACTTTTTGAAAATCAGTCTTTTAAAAACTGGTGACTTTTATAAATCTTAAACAGGACAGCATAAAATGTCCCTCCATTTGTTTTGGGCTTTTGTAGCCTCCAATCCAAGATTTCAAAAATAATAGAATTTAGGAGAACTTTTTTCCTGACTTTCTCGAAGTTATCAATTTCTTCTAAGATAGAATACCTCTTAATCTTCTTTGAGGTAGTATAAAACCCAATCTAAAAAACCTTGAGACAGTTATAAGTCCGAAGAACTTGTAAATATGAAAGATATCTCCTTATTAATTGATCTCTTTATTATAAGATAAGCAGAGATTATTTTCGAATTTCCTCTGGGGAACTATAAAATTCAAGCTAAAGAACATTAATTCAGTTGTAAGTTCAGCAGCATTAGCCTTTGACTTTTTGCAAATGAATCTTTTATAAACTGGTGAATTTTATAAATCTTAAACAGGACAGCATAAAATGTCCCTCCATTTGTTTTGGGCTTTTGTAACCTCCAAACCAAAATTTAAAAAATAATAGAATTTGGGAGAACTTTTTTCCTGACTTTCTCGAAGTTATCAATTTCTTCCAAGACAGAATACTTCTTAATCTTCTTTGAGGTATTATAAAACCCAATCTAAAAAACCCTGAGACAGATATAAGTCTCAAAGAACTTGTAAATATGCAAGATATCTCCTTATTAATAGATTTCATTATAAGATAAGCATTGACCATTTACGAATCTCCTTTGTGGAAGTATAAAACTCAATTTAAGAACTTTGATTCAGTCCTAAGTTAACAGAAGTCAGCAAAGCTGTATGTATGTATCTAAGATGTCGTTTTATTAATGGGTTACCTTATAAAATAAATAGTGTTCCTTTGGATCCTGGATGCTTCGAAATTTCTCTCGCATTATGCTTGTCTCGTGAAATAGATAAATATCTGCTTGTTATTCGGCTCGTTCCTAAATTTGTGTGCTAGCGATTTTGAAGTTATATTTCTTTAGACGCGCCTAAAGTGAAATTTTCAATAGTGATAGAACTTACGTGCCAGGGGCATAGGAAAACGATATTATGAAGTTAGCCGTTAAAGACAGTGACACGTGGAGCTGTTAAAGTAAACACAGTAAAGTAATTCAATATTACTAATATAATAGACCAGATCCTCCAGTAACACTTCGACGTCACCAACAATAAAACTCGCGCCATAGCACTGCGAGACGTTAAACAGCATTATTTCATTGTTAGAGAAAATAAATTTCAGTAATTTTAAATTTAAAAGGGTAATTGTCGTTCTGATTTCAAATTTAATAGCTCTAAAATAATGAAGTAAAATTTGCTATCGATTGATATAAAATTTATCTAGCTATGATCAATAGTTCCCGATAAATTTTAAATTATATTAATCCTATATTTCAAATTAATTACCATTTTTAATAGAATGTAGCAAAGTACGTCAATAGTATATCATGCGCGTGATATAGTTTGGACGCCAAATTGTATCTGAATGCAATCGTGGGGATGTTGTTTTCTTGCCAAGAATTAAATTAGCCACCAGTTACGTGAATCTACCATTCGTTCCCAACCGCCGCCAGTTCCAGTTAATTCCAGCTTACGCGATGACTATCAACAAATCGTAGGGGCAAACTTTCGATCATGTTGGAATTTACCTCGATGAGCTTGTCTTTTCACATGGACAGCTGTTGCACTTTCAATGTCTAGGATTCCCAATCACGTTAAAATTTACACAAAGACATCTGAAGTACAAGGAAAATTATTAAACAACGAAAAATACTTCACACGGAATATTTTTAACCAAGAGGTTTTTTTGAATAAAGGAATATTTAAATAATATGTAAATAAAAAATATTTCCTGTCATAGAACATATGTTTATTTTATTTGTTTTCAATCAATGTTAAACATTTCTCTCGCACATATATCTATTTAAACACGTCAAATTTGAAGGGAAATCTCTCGAATGAAGAGGCAATTTGCACCCGTCAAACCATGACGGGCGATTTTCTAGTTTGTGAATATTTATAGATATTTAATTGAAAATAAATATTTATAAAACCAAAATAATAATATAGTGATTTAAAATTTGAGTTTCAAATGTTCGATATACAGATTAATTTCATCCATTATATGTAGGTATTGTATAAACATACGTCTAAGTATTTACTTATGATATTTTTATTCCAAAACTCTATAACTAAATCGTGAATAATTTCTGCAAGTGTCATTTTCTTTAATATGAGATGGCAAAGACTAATGCTGAGTATTGGCAAGAGTATAGAATAAGAAAGAAGGCATCAAAAACAGCTGCAGAGCAGCAAAATTAATTAGAAAAACTGTTAAAAAATCTACCGACATTAACGAAGCCCAATGGAAGTCGTTCACAAAAATAAATAATTTTTCTGATTACAATAAAATGCATGGTTTGAATAAAAGCGTGGGCGCTTATATAGCACCTTATATTTTGTGTATATTTCCTTAAACGAATGGAATATTCCTTGAAGGTAAATGCACCCACGCTTTTATTCGAACCACGCATTTTATTGTAATCAGCACAATTATTTTCAACTTTTGCGTTCATTTTTTCGCATGAATAAAAGCTTATACTTTATTTCTTTATTTTATTTTTTACTTTTTAGTGACGGCTGACACGAATACACACGACATGTTAGGCATAGAAAACAAAATTCAATTACCGAATTCTCCAATATAAAACACATATTAAATATTGGTTACGAATATTACATATTACGAATTTGAAAAAAGTGCGATACAGATCGAGAGACGAAACTTTGAGTGCGAAGCTTTTGGCGCACACGAAATAAAAAAAAATCTAGTTGTAGAGGCGCATTCTAATAGAAAGTAAACCCAAGACGCGTAGAAACACGAGCTATTACGTCATTCACTGTGCAGCACCGGAAGTATAGCGTATTCTCTGTTAGCTTCGTGGTGTTGTTACAACCCTACTCAACGTGAAGTTACCATCTTCCAAACTTTATCGGCCAACTATAGGGTTAAAAATTTTAATATCATTTTGTTAGGTTTAAAATAGGCGTGAATTGCAAATTTTAATGCATAATATTGTATTGTCACCGGAAACCCACCACTGTGCTGAATTTCAAAGCTTTAGCTTGATTGGAAATGGGTAAGAAATCGATCTCAAGATTTGAGGAAACGACACTCAAGTTGAATAAAAGCTTATAAAAATGAGAACTGTTGTCCATCTGAGCCAATCATCTAATACAACTTCAAGCACTGTTCCTATACATTCGCATAACTGTGTAATTAAACCTGAATCACCGCTAAAGTTAGCTGCCACCAGTGAATTGTATAATTGTCCGTATTCATCAGTGGTATCCAAAGAGTTTAGTTTAGCGATATTAATCCCTTTCCCTAAGACTTTATTTAACCTCCTAATTATACGCCACCAGGCATTTGATATATTTTTACTTTCTCGTATACGAAGTATACAAAGAATCGTCAAAAAATTCCGAATCGAGATTTTGATGAATCTCCACGTTTCGACCTCCCGGAGTCCGAAAACACAATTTGGAATTATGTCTGTATTTTTGTCTGTGTGTGTCTGTGTGAACACGAATACCGGAAAACTATTAGAGCTACTGGGATGAAATTTGGTATGTGGTCTTTAAACATAATTCTAGGTCTTCTTCAAATTTTGACAAAATCTCACGGGAAGTCTGTTCATTTGTATGTCCGCGTTCATGTGAACACTATAATCAAAACTTGAATAGCTAATGATAAAATTTGGTACACAATACGTTTGGAAAGGGGTCCTGTATAAAATTTGGTCAAATTCTCAAAAGAGGCGTTCAAATTTGCATATTCAACTTTTTAATCCGATTCCGCGTGATGCGAATTCTTATTGTTGTAAATTTTATTTACAAATAAATAATGTTTTCACCATAAAAATTTTCTATTGTTGTAAATCAAACCGATCTGCATTATTTCACAAATCTTTTATTCACGCGCTTTTGCAATTGTTACGGTTGTGGTAGTATAAATTTTTTTTGGAATTCAATTCCAAGGCAGAATTTCGCTTAGTATTCATTTGCATTGTTATTTTATCGCGCCTGCTTCAAAGTAATATTTTTTTGAAACGTGGCAACAGATATTTGATTTTCAGGTTTGTTTGTTTTTTTGTTTTATTTCGTATACGAAGTAAAGAGTATTGACTCGTCAAAAAAAATTGAACTGAGATTTTGACGAATTCCACTGAAAGTGTAGAGAAAGTTTAGGAGACTCATCCGCTGGTTTTGATTTCAGTCAGTTTAAGGGAAATTGAACTCTAAGCCTGTTAACTGTAACCTCTTGTTACTTAGATGTACCTTTTTCAAAATCTGTTATAGATACATGCTTTTTGAGTTTGGTACGAGTAAAGTACATCTTCTCTCATTACTGAAATGATTTTTTTAAAAAATTCAAAAAACTTATTTTTTTACAAACTTTTTTTGTGTCAAAAGGAAAAATGGGAATACAGCTTGATGTAGTTTTTCGTGGCCCTTATAGATTCAGGGTGTTTGAAACTTTTATTAATAGAATCTGATATTTTTCAATATACTGAAATGAGCATTTTAAAAAACAAACGCTTATTTTTTTTTTACAATTTTTGTGTCAAAATAGGGTAAATTCTCAATTATTTATAATTAAATATCTCGTAAATTTAATAAAAATTAACTAAAAGCTCATTTCAGTATTAATGAGAAAGGTGCACTTTATAAAAAAAATTAAACATGAATCCATAACAGATTTTGAGAAAAGGTGCATCGAAGTAACAGGTTAGGGTTGAATGGATTAGGGGTTCCAACTCAATTTAAGATTGTAAAGATACTTGAGACATTTAAAGTGTCTCAGGTATTTTGTATTTATAAGATAATTGTTACGTTGACCTTTTGTACGAGTTTAAAAGAATCTGACTAGGTTCTCGGACATTTTAAAAAATATACAAAAAGAACTTTCAGGAGCTACAGTCACCACAAAAAATGACTGTTAAAGTCAATATGAGTAGAAAAAATTACTTATCATCGCAGTTCTGTTGAAATAATAATATTTTCAAGAAATTTTACATAAAAATTTTATCAATGTTGATATGAAAACAACATATTAGAAAAAAATATGGGCCACTTATATATTCCTCATCGTACTTCTCAAACTATCTAGAGACACGTAGTAGACGCATAGGAATAAATTTATTTTGGAAAAATAACTATTTTATAAGACATTGAAAAGTTGGCGTCATGATCTTTCTCACGGTACTTTCGCCAAAATTATCCTATATTTCGAACTGAAAGTGACTGTAAAACATGACTAAATAAAGCTATCAAAAATCTGCGGTCTATCACACCTTCAAAGGGTTTTGACACGTCTGTACCACATTCCAATGAATTTTAATGAATTGTTTTGGAGATATCACGTTTTTCGTGGGCCAATCTTAGTGTAATTTTCATTTTTCAGAAAACGCATTTAAAAATATATGATAACATATTAGTTTAAATAAATGTCAAGGAATAAGAATAAAAACAAAGACTGTTTTAGAATCTTAAAAGCTGTGGCTTTATTTTTAGGTCATAAAAAAGTTTCCTTCGGAAATCGCTTTTTCGATCTAGTCGGATACTTTAAATAGCTTATGGGCACGAACGTATGACTCGCGACGCCGACCAAAGAGGGGTTAACCTCCCGTTTTGAAACAACCCAAGGGCTATTGTGGGACGAACCTCGTAATTTTGAACCGTGATCAGATGACGAGGACGACACCTGGAATGGCCCCTCCATCTCCTAACTTCCACACCACACCAGCGGGAAGACGTTTGGCCACTACGTATGATATAAAGTGCAACAGTCCCCATACAAGGCGATGGGAAATGGAATCGGTTTCGAACCTGGAACCCTCTGGCCCCATAGCCGAGACCTGACCACTTGGCCACCGCAATCACGTGGTGTCCAAAGAAGAATGACGTTTAACGTGCTTACGTAAGCACACACACGTAATTCTTTATCTGCTTTCAGAACTTATGGACATTTTACGGGCTCTACTGATAATATTCAAAAAATTTTATTTGGAACTAAACCAGCGGGAGTGTTCTCCCCTAAACTTTCTCGTATACTTCCCCAAAAGGTGCCGTTTCTCCTTCCCCCGCGTGGCTAAAAAAATTCGAACCTACTGTTATCCAGAATCCAATGACTATCAGAAAGTTTTTCATTATAGTGATTGAAAAATATCTAGGTAAAGAATCGCACACTGCTAGATTTCACTCTTGCCGTCTCAAGGACAACACTGACGTAATTCAATCCTTTAGCGTGCACAGAAGATTACTTCCAGTACGCATGCGCGTGGAGATAACGGATTGGTTTCAATAGTAAATTATACAGACAGTCTACCCTTTGACGGATTTGGCCCAAAATTTTATACGGACCTACATTCATGACGATAAAACCGTGTACCAAATTTTATCCATCTAACTATTCAAGTTTTTGAGTTATAGTGTTCACATGACTTCGGACATACAGACAGACAGACTTCCCGTTAACGGATTTTGTCCAAAATTTGATAAAAACCTTCAAATTGTGTGTAAAGATCACATACCAAATTTCATCCCCGCAGCTCTAATAGTTTTCGAGTTATTGTGTTCACAGACACACAGACAGACATAATTCTAAAATTGTGTTTTTCGGAGTCAAGGAGGTCTAAAACGGGGATATTCGTCAAAATCTCGAGTTCGAATTTTTTGACGATTACAATACTTTCTCTTTGTATATTTCGTATATACGAGAAAGTAAAAAACAATGATTTTTTACTTTCTCGTATACGAATTATACAAAGAGAAAGTATTGTAATCGTCAAAAAATTCGAAATCGAGATTTTGATGAATCTCCGCGTTTCAGACCTCCCGGAGTCCGAAAAACACAATTTTGGAATTATGTCTGTATGTTTGTCTGTGTGTGTGTCTGTCTGTGAACACGATAACTCGAAAACTATTCTATTGTACTTCGTTCGGTTACGTATTATACTATAAATACTTTCGAAGTGGAGATTAGTCAAAATCTGAGTTCCATGGTTTTTTTTTTTTGACGATTACACCTTTCTACCTGCTCGTATAGAGAGAAACAAACAAACAAACAAACCTGAAATCAAATATCTGTTCCACGTTTCAAAAAAATATTACTTTGAAGCAGGTGCGATAAAATAGCATACAATGAATACTAAAATGGCTGCCTTGAATTAGAGAAAACACATTATCTACCACAACCGTAACAATTGCAAAAGCGCGTGAATAAAAGATTTGCTGAAATGAATCGGTTTGATTTACAACATAGAAAAATTGTTAATAGTTGATGCTTGAAAACATTATTTATTGTTGTAAATAAAATTTACAACAATAACAGATTCTAATACGCATGCGCGAGAATCGATTAGAAATTGAATATAAATTTGAACGCCTCTTTTGGATTTGACCAAACTACGGACCACATTCATAACGATAAAAGCTGTGTACCAAATTTTTACATTTGCTATTCAAGTTTTTGAATTATAGCGTTCAATGTACAGCGGACATGCAAATAGACAGACGTGGTGGATTTTGTCCAAAATTTGACAGAAACCTACAAATTATGTTTCAAAGACCATACCAAATTTCATCCCAGTAGCTAATAGT
>BGPR01052475.1:0-10597 GCA_013235015.1 Araneus ventricosus
TTCCCTTCACTTTGATCACGTGTCTATATGTTAAATCCCTATCTGAGAAAATGCAGTTATTTTCTGTTCTCTTTTGTCTTGCAACCTTAAACTAAGATCCGCGTATGTCCTCCACTCTCCTTAAAAATGACTTAAATATTTGGATAATAAAAGAAAATTAGTTAATAACTCGGCTCGTTAATGACTACAACCACGAAAACATTTTATATATTTATGACGAGAAAAGGTTTATTAGCCCAGTTTTCAAAAAACATGCCAAACATTTTGTTGTAATCTGGATAATTGAAAATATCTTTCATTTATACGCTTTTTAAAAGCATACTTATGAAAATTCAAGAAAGTAATCTTACCTCCGTTCACAGACCTCACTCTTTTACTTGCACTAGTTTCTATGAAAATTGCTTTAATCAGCAGCCATGCTGTTAAGCGTAAATGAATAGAAATGAAAATTTCAGCCAATACCGATGGGAAGGAGAGGGCACCATAATTATAAGAAGACACATCCCATCTTTCAAGTAATTGCAGATGACCTCGTAATGAGAACTGACGAGCGGCGAAGGAGGAAAAATAATTGGATAATTTGTTCCATGAGCTGTTCATGTGCAAAAAATTTACTTCTAAGGTTGCCTTTCATTAAAGGGTGTTGTCTTCTATTGATGAAAAATATTTAACGTCGGTTCCAAAACAACTGTCAGTCTCGTATTTCGGAGCAAAGCTATCTGGCTACCCAAAAACGAAGAACTGTTCTGCACAGGGTTGCCAGATCAAAATAGCAAAATAAGGCCAAATCTTCTTAAAAATAAGGCCAAATTTGACAAATTGATTGAAAACGCCATTTGCTATTAAAAAACAGCTATCCTTCAAGGAAACGAATCCCACTTGATAGGTATATGCTCAATGCTCTATTATTAAACTGAAATTTAATTGAAAGAAATTTAAAACATCCTTTTTCTATTCAGAAGCTATTTCGTTTGACAGCTCATTATATATCATTTGAAGTGTGTAATATCAAAAATTTATTAAAAAACAATAGAATAAGTAATTAAAAATTGTTCTAAAAGTCATTAAAGAAAATAAAGTCCAAAAAAGGCCAAAAATGAATTTAAGGCCAAATGAAAATTCTAAGGTCAAGGGCTTTGAAAAAAGGTCAGATTTCCATAATTTGGCCTTAAAAAGACCAATATGGCAACCCTGGCTCTGCAACGGATTCCGAGACTACCACTTTTGGACGATTTTACACCGGAAAGGGGTGTCAGGAAGTGAATCATATAAGTGCATTTCCGGAGTTCTTTGTTAGATCAGGCTCAGTAAAATATAAACATCACCCTTCCATTATTCAGATTCCCCCTATTTTGATGAAAATAACTCCGCCCGGCGCATGCTCACAAGCGCGGAGGGTTTCCGAATCCGTTGCTAAACAATAAGTGTGTAGTTCAGTTCATCAGCTAACGATTGAGAGGGTTGAAAGGTCGTTTAGGTAAAAAAGAGAATTATAATAAAGAGTTCAAAATTTCGAACATATAGTCTTGTTTCACGAGTAAGTTCAAAACAATTATTCACTATTGCTCTCACTATCATCACGTCTTTATTCCTTCTGGATGTGCAAGGCTGCACTTTTGACACACAAAAGCATGCTTTCTGGTCACTTGTAAAGGAAGATCTTCCTAAGTTCTTAGGGTACACTTCTAAACCAGCGGGTCTGTTCTCCCCTAAACTTTTTCGTGTACTCCTAACACATGTAGAGAAAAAAATGAGCTAAAAGGCAGTAAAACGAACAAGAACCCCTAATGCAGTGGAGAAAAAAATAAGCGAAACGTCATATCACGATTTCCGAAGGTCGTCCAATGCGGAAGTGGAATTAGAAGCCGGCGTGATTTCCAATATGGCTGGTTGTAAGATAAAGAGAACGAAATTTGCGATTTGAACGCTTTTTTTAACCAATTGGCACAAAAATTGGATACAACTCTACCATTAAGGTAAGAAGGCCACATACCAAATTTCATTTATTAAAGTAATTTTTTAAAGAACTTATTGCGTTCAAAAGTATGCGATTATACAGAGAGACAGACAGTCAACCCTTTGACGGATTTGGTCCAAACTTTGATACAAACCTATATTCCTGGTGATAAAAATGTGTACCAAATTTTATCCACCTAGCTATTTAAGTTTGTGAATTATCGCGTTCACATTAACACGGACGTACAGACAGACAGACCCTTGGACGGATTTTGTCCAAAATGTGATAGAAACCTAAAAATTATGTGTAAAGGCCATATGCCAAATTTCATCCTTTTAGCTTTAATAGTTGTTGAGTTATAGTGTTCACACACAGACAGACATATTTCCAAAATTGTGTTCTTCGGACTCAGGGAGGTCTAAAACGTGGAGATTCGTCAAAATTTCGAGCTCGAATTTTTTGACGATTGCAATACTTTCTCTTTGTATACTACGTATACGAGAAAGTAAAAAGACAGCACCTCAGCGTCCGTTGTAAATTATCTATCACATAATTGTTTCTTTAATGGCGGGAAATACCAGTTATCGCTTTGGGCGAAATCTGCACTATAGAATGGGTAATGATACTGACAACAATAGTGATTAATTGTTCTTAACTTACTTGTAAAAAAATTTCTGTATTTTTTCAAAAATCTCTTTGGCATCCCTTTCTACCTCCAATCTCGCTCTGTTGTTAACTAATGAGATAAAGGCTTACATCACTGTCGAGTCGTCAGTAGCATTACACCTTTTCCTCGACTTACTACCGATACGACTTAAGATCATCCGCATCTTCGACCACATAAATTAAATTTGAAAATAAAATATAATTTTAGGTTGTGTTTCATTTTAATGTAAGCACTATATTATGCATTTTCGTCTTTAAACGTTTAAACTCATGGCGTGTTTTCAGAGGATTCGGTGCTTGTGTGTTTTGCCTTTTTAACCCTTGCCTTTTGGAAATGGTCTTTTAATATTTTTAAAAAATACGACTTTTACAATCATAATGTGTTTTAATGTTTTTATGATTATGTATTTCCGTTTTCAATTATATATGTGTTTGCAAAATTTGTATGATCTTGTGTATTCTCTGCGTTCAACTTTTTATTTTCTAACACATTTTTTTTTATTTACTCGTTGTTTCTTTTGTTCTTTGTGTTTTTGTTGTTTATAGCACTCTGTAAATGGAGTTTTCTCTGTAGTGTGCTTTTCTTTAAATAAATAAATGTATTTTTCACATTATGCCCAATAATTCTACGTATAGTAATGGTGGGGGTTAAATTACCCCCCTCCCCGCCGATGACGGGTCGTACCTCTGTCTGAGGGTTGTCGCATGAGCCTCTTGTAATAAGGGTTATTATGCGAAGGCACAGTGCCCGATTAATTGTCGCGGCGGCCGGGTCATTCAAGGTATGCATGTCCGGTCAAGCATGTACTGGTAGGAGTAATTCGATCGTTTATCTATACTTATAAAAGGGAATGTTTGCGTGCGCGCGATGTCCAGACGAATCTATCGTACTCACAGCCATGAAAGGTGGCACACAGGTAGTCTTAATGGCGACTCAATGCACCTCGAAGCCAGAATTTTAAAATTAAATCTAGAAATTTTTTTATTTAATGTTTTGTCTTGTTTTGGGTCATTTTTGGTACGTTTACGGCTATAGTATCTTTTCTAATGATCGTTGAAAAACAATCAATGCACCATCGGATAGAACAAACAATTTTCGTTCTAATGAAGTTTGTTTTGAATTTCCAACATAATTTACTGAATTTTGAAAAATTTTTAAATAATAGTCACTTTTCATTTATATTTTTATCTTTCAATTCTTATTGTCTAGCATCCGACGCTCTAATAACGCTATCATTTTCAATTTTTTTAGGTATAAACCGGAATATTTATCCCTGTTTTAAAACAAGAATGGTTAAAATATCTTTTTTCTCCGTTTTTCTATGATATTTTTTATTGATCAGTTCAAAACATCTTCTCTCGCACATCCGAATCGACGAAGCTTTCGACCGACCCAAGTTTACTCTCAGTTCCCAGAATGCATTTCTACTATCCGATTGGCTGGCGGTACCAAGCGAAAATCACGTCACACTGTCGACCATTTTATTGCGTCGGCTAATCTTAATTATTTCATTTTACTGATCCAAGAATCACTTGTTTTATTTGTTTTATACTTTTTGATAGTCGCGCGTATTTGCTGATATCTTTAGATAAAAGAACACGTTATTCTTCTCGCTCAAGTTCCTGCGTGTACTTTCACTAAAAATTGAGGACGAAATCAATAATATATATAATATATATGTTTTGAGTTTGTTTTCAGAACTTTTGGCTTTTTTTATTTTGTTGAAGTCATTATGCCAATGGCAACGCCGTGCGCGTACTGCTTGTGGTTTATATAGCAGTGGATCTACATGCTGGCACCACGTTGGATGTCAAATGTATAACAGTGGATCTAAATGCCTGAGTCCACATTGGAAGCCAAATAAAACACTGGCCAGCTCTTTCGAAGCCATTTAAGATTTATTGCAAACGCTGCACACAGACATTAGCACTCAAAGAATACGTATTTACATTAATTTCTAACTATTACAGAAGGGTTTTGGATTTGGGCTTTTCGTAATCGCTCACTTGGTCACTTCACAGTTCTAACTGAATATTTAGTGTTAGAGTCTTAGCATCACAGATGGCGCTGTTCTCATTGGGCAGGCTCATTTGTCGCATATTATGATATTAGCTGTGTGGCCCGGCGTTGCACGGACTATCACGAATAATAGGATATAACCGGGCGGACAGAAATGTGGTCACGTGAGACCTTGGGATCCATATATTTTCATATGCCCCGCCTCCGTTTTTCTCTACAATCAACAAATATTGTCACTTACTTTCCCTAACAAACGTTACGAAGTTAAACACTTTAATACAAAAAAAAAGAAAAAGAAGGATGAAAACGATTTTTTTCCATTGTTAATAAATCCAAACACAGAAGCTCGCTCAAAAAGAAATACCAACTTCCGTTAAATAAATAAAAAAATGCAACACCGGATGCGAAAACTAATAATAGGGGGAAAAAAGAATCCGCCGTGAATGAATTCACCATGCTGCCAATAGATGGTAGCACGTCAATTCATTCATTTAACGTTTTTAATTAATATCTTTTTAAATAATTATAATTTTCGAATTTAAACAGTCGAAATGGATTCCTTGGATTATTTTCCATCCTTTTGTACTTGCGGCTAGTTTCAGGATTCGGTGGTTTGTGAGAAGATAGAAGGACATAGATACATATGTTTGTTTACCTTAAATTTTAATAGGATAGATTTTGTGTTTTATGTACAAATTTTATTGTCCTTTAGAATGAAAATAGTGTTGAAATAAATAAATCCGACTCACGACCAAGTCGGAACGGAACTCGGTCCCAAGTTGAGGAGACCCTGTATTTGTAAATATGAAGTCCACTAATAATTATTTCGGGCAAGCGTTTAAAAATAAATTTATTAAAGTGACTTTATATATATATATATATATATATATATATATATATAATTTACGAAACAAATGAAAAAAATAGCGGGAGGCTGCCTTTTCAAACAGCAGGGCTGATGTTAAAGGCGTGGGACTACTTTACTCGTGTGACTCTTTTCCGATTTTCAATTTTTGTTTTGTAACTTCTGTTGTTACCTTTTATCTCTAAAATAAGACATTAGTTGCGTTTTTAACATATCTAGTTACCGAGATATAGAGGATCGCGTCACCAATTTATACGCATTTTTGACCAAAATTACGACTCAGTAGTCGCTGAACTACAATTCCGATTTTCAATTTTTTTTGTAACTTCTGATGTTACCCTTTATCTCCAAAATAAGACATTAGTTATGTTTTTAATTTTGTAGTTACCGAGATATCTCCCATACAACGTTTTTTGTGGCGTTTTGGCGTGTGAATCAAATTCCTTCCCGAGACCCCAATGGGAGGAACGTAGTCCTACGTTAAAATTCCGAATACAGTAAATAATTTAAGTCATATGAGAACGCCATGAAAACTGCTCAGTGACTGACAAAATTAGTTAAAAAATTGCGTGAAAACAATTTGGTGACTTCTGCTACCACAAAGTTGACTGACATAAACAGATGGCTTTCTTAACATCTGTCCAATGCATTCTTACTTGCATTATGTGCATCCTTATCATTAGGCTTGATAGAGAAATGATTCTAATAAAATAGTAGTCTTCTTATCAGAGAACGTGAGAAACAATCGTGTGGTAAATTTTTCTGCATCTGACGTTTGTTTGTCTCTGTCTTTTGCCGATGGAAAAATGCTTTACGCGGGCGCATTTTATGTTTTGCTGCTGAATTTCCTTTCTGTTGCAGGTAAAAGAAGTTATTTTACAAACATTACTTCCAAAAGTATATCATTAGACTCTCAGATTTGTCTTATAAAAACTGTTTTATAAATAACTCTTTTAATTTATATTGTCATATATATTCATTATATTTGTTTTGTAAAACTGTTTTATAATTAACTCTTTTCGATTTTGTGAACAGGATTTTTTTAAATCTGAAAAACCGGTTTTTTAACGTTTTAGTGTTGGTGCTCATTAATATTCTAGAGTTGTAACTAAGTAAGCCTTAACTATGAAAACCAAACAGTTCAAAGGAGGAATCTTTCTTAAAAAAAAAAAAATCAGCAATAAATATTTAAAAGCATTCTGAAAATTTTACATTTTTGGGAAATATGCTTTCGCTAAAGAAAAAATTATAAATATATATATATTTTCAATGCTAAAAGTAATAAACGTGAATTAAATACTTTTCAGTTTTTCTTTTACGCAAATAAGCGAAGAAACAGTAAGTAAAATTGTAAACGCACTCCATTAGAAAACAGAATATAAAATAAATAATATAAGTTTAACAAAAATAATTTTTAAAAACACACTTTTACCAGTGTACAGAAAAATAGAATTTTTCATTCAGTTATTTCCTACTTTTTAATCCTTAATTTACAATTCGTTATTGTAAATATTATGAAATCTTAAAATCAATTATTTCTTTAAGTTTACTACCAGGTGGCACCACTAGATTGAATTAAAATGTAATTACATGAATCAAATGACAGCAACGTGTGTCATTGTTATCTGTGAATCTATCCTCACTACTAGCGTGAATAATTAACTGCAGTCGCCCCAGATCCAAACAGATTTTGATTTAGAGACCACATACCAAATTCCATTCATCTAGCTTGTTGCGTTTTTGATTTCTCGTGTTCACAGACAGACATAATTCCAAAACAAATTTTTCGAACTCAGAGAAGTCTGAGACGTAAAAATTCAGCAAAATATCGAAGTCAGTGGCGAATCCAGGGGAAGGGCTATCGCGCTGCAGCCCCCCCCCAGAGCTAAACCAAAATTCTTGATTTAATTTAAAATCACTACAACTGTTTGATCTTAATTTTCATTTTAAAAGAATAGTAACAAAATCGTGACAACATTGCTTTCTGACTTGACAGGCTCGAAAATTGTCCTACTTTTCTAGTCATTCCACTTGTACTTGTAGCGTTGGCGCGGTCGAAAACATTTTTTGGTCAGCTATTTCATTGTATTCTTTATTAAATTATCGAAAGTATTGTAGTGTTCTTTATTATTCTTATTGTCAGGAGAGGAAAGCCTGTAAAGTTAAAGTGTTTTGGTTTATATAAGCCATGAGGTTTGACATTCGTCACTACGATACAAAATTTTTATGACCTCAGCCCCCTCCAGACCCGAATCCTGAATTCGCCACTGATCGAAGTCGTTTTTTTTTCGGCAATAACAACACTTTCTTTGTCTATGCCTGGTACTTGAGAAAGTAAAAATGGGGAATTGAGAGGGATTCTGTGCATGCGCATTGCATATTTCGGGTTTGTGACATGAGTACCTACTGCGCATGCTTTATCCCATCCAAGCATGCTCGTCTCTACACGTCCCCTTCTCCCCTGGTGATGATAGGATCGAGGAGCAATGAAGGTTGGTTAATTTTTTTTTTCTTATCTCCAGAGTTAAAGGCATGAAAGAGTCTGAAGCACTCTTTCATTCGAAATACAGTGCTTACTGCCCTACCACCACGAGAAAAACCCCAGACACTAGACATAATAGTGGCGGTCGTTATGGAAACGGAATGTTCCACTGCATTTCGGGGGTGAAGGAAAAGGCTTTATTTTATTTGGCGCAGATAGAACCGGCGGAAGTCTCATTTCGCTTTGTAATTCGGTCGAAAACGAATTCCTCGCCTAACAAAGTGAGCTTGGTTTTCCAAATGTTGCGGTTGATTTTATACCCGTTTTCCTCCTTTCTTCCACTCGTCTACTTGTGGCAACCCTGTTCGGGGTTTTTCTCGTGGCGGTAGGACAGTAGTGGGTTAGGGGTCAGAGGAATTCGTATATCTTCATTTGACCGCGATTCAAAATTACGAGGTCCATCCTAAAATAGCCCTCTTGTTGCTTCAAAACGGGAGCGTAATCTGAATAAACTAAACTAAATCTTCATTTGAATTGAAGATTTCCCCCTGCTTCGTGTATGTTTAAACTAAACTAATTAATACTGTATTCATCTAAAGTGCAATTAATCGCATATGCTGCAATTTCTAATGCTATACGTTTATAAGAAGATATTATAAGAAGATTTATAAGAAGATATTAACAGTAATAAATTTTGCCGGACTAAGGAAGATGGATGGTTGGTTGGTTGGTTGAGATTTAATGGCGCAAGAGCCAATCTTGGCTAAACTGCGCCATTCAAATGGTAAAATTATCAAATCAAATGGTAAATAAAAAATGGTAAAACAAGATGAGACGCAAAGTTATAAAATTGAGTGAAATGTACCACAATGAGACAAAGAAGCTTAAAATGTTAAATGCATGCATAAAAACCAATGGCCTTTAAAAAGTTAAAAATGTTTGGGTGGTGTTTTTCACCCACCAAGTCTTGCAAGGTAACAGACGATGAATGGAAATGGTGAACACGGTGCGATTTAAAAGATGGACATTCAATTAAAATATGATGAACAGTAAAATTCTGATGACATGAGGGGCAGTCTGGTGCCCTTTCGCCAAAAATGAGGTGCTTGTGTGTGAAGCGAGTATGCCCTATACGGAGGCGAGTCAGTGTAACATCAACCTGTCGTATAGGCAAAATGGGCCACAAACAAGGAAGATGGAAGTAAGCATGTTAGGAGAAGAATGAAGATTTGAAACTAATTGTATCAGTGAAAAGATTTTACTCGTGAACGCATTTAGTGTCAAATGTATCTACAATTGTAAATGTACCAATGGGAACAAAATATACGGGTGTGTCTAAGACAAAGCCTACCCGAGTTGTTTTCTTTTCCCCTTCAGTTTCTGTAATAAAAGCAACCTTTCAAAACTATAATTTCTTAAGACGAAGTTTAGAGGCTATTACTTTAAACTAGAAAATCCCCCGTCATGGTTTGACGGGTGCAAATTGTCTCTTCATTCGAGAGATTTCCCTTCAAATTTGACGTCTTTAAATAGATATATATGAGAGACAAATGTTTAACATTGATTGAAAACATATGTCTTATGACAGTAAATATTTTTTGTATTTACATATTACTTAAATATTTCTTTATTCAAAAAACATCTTGGTAAACAACATTCAGCGTGAAGTATTTTTCGTTGTTTAATAATTTTCCTTGTACTTCAGATGTCTTTGTGTAAATTTTAACGTGATTGGGAATCCTAGACCTTGAAAGTGCAACATAGAGCTGTCCATGTGAAAAGACAGGCTCATCGAGGTAAATTCCAACATGATCGAAAGTTTGCCCCTGCGATTTGTTGATAGACATCATGTAAGCTGGAATTAACGGGAACTATCGGCAGTTGAGAAAGAATGGTAGATTCACGTCACTGGTGGCTAATTTAATTCTTGGCAAGAAAACAGCATCGCCACGATTTCATTCAGATACAATTTGGCATCCAAACTATATCACGCGCATGATATACCACTGTCGTAATTTACTACTTTCTATTAAAAAACGGAAATTAATTTGAAATATAGGATTAATATAATTTAAAATTTCTCGGAACTATTGATCATAGCGAGATAAATTTTATATCAATGGATAGCAAATTTTATTTCCCTATTTTAGAGTTATTAAATTTGAAATTAGAACGACAATTACTCTTTTAAATTTAAAATGACTGAAATTTAGGTTCTCTAAAAATGAAATAATGCTGTTTAACGTCTCGCAGTGCTATGGCGCGAGTTTTATTGTTGGTGATGTCAGAGCGTTACCGGATGATCTGGGCTAGTAATATACAGGGTGTCCCAAAAGGTCGTTTACAAACTTTGAAGGTAGGTCAGGCATACAGGAACAAGTCAATTTTACAGTAGGAAATGTGGTCGCAAATGCAAAAGACGACCGATACAGGTGGCAATTTGTCAGTAAAAGAAAAGGATGCACCAAATAAAGTATACAACAAAAGTTTAATGGAATACAAATTTACAGTAGCTCAAGAACACAGGAGCAGAGAAGTCCGTAACAATAACACAGTTGTGTGAATAATAACATGCGAAGTGTGCATAGTCTCCAAATGCTATGAGCC
>BGPR01052476.1:0-10597 GCA_013235015.1 Araneus ventricosus
CATATGTGTTATGAATTATTTCAGGTGAAGAAACAAAAACAGAAAAGCAAAATAATCTTGTGTATTTTAAATCAGTTCAGATTTATGAGGTGGGTAGGTGATTCGTTTTTTGGTGCAAGACATTAAGCTGACTAAACTGTGCCAGACTAAATTGTGTCAAGATAAAAAAAAATATATATATATATTACCAAATGTGTAAAAAGCGATGTAAAAAAATCTGAAAAATGTTTATATAAGAGAATAAAATCCTATTGACTTCAAGACAGCAAAAAGATGAATATTAGGAATTTTTCCAAGTAAAACAGACAATGAAATTGTAATAGTTTTAAAAAAGTGTGAACGTTCCGAGAGTCCAGGATAAACAGACATAATACAGTTACACTGTGGGCACATTGGTGGGTAGGTGGAGTCCCCGAAATGAAAAGACAAATGAATAATAAATTGTAAGTATGTCTCTTTCTTTTTTTTTTTTCAAACCCAAAACTGAAAAACATTGTTGAATTTTCAGAAAGTGTCCAAGCATATGTTACTGAATTTTAATGATGTTCGTTTAATAATACTATAGTTGTTTCAACTCAACAGATATAATTAACTAGATATTGCATGATAAAAGTAGATGTTACATAGGTTATGATCTTAAGCAAAAAATGTTCTACAATTAGTTTCATTCTATTTAAAAATTTCACAATTTTAATACAAGTATTTATTTTGAAGACTGCAAATAGAAAATAAGAAGCTGAAATAAAGTAGAAGTATCTAAAGAGAAAGAAAGAAGAAAATTAGACTGAATTTTAATAATACATGACTATACCTGAGAAATATTTACAACTGCTCTTACATTCACGGCAAAAACACTGCAAAGTAATGAATAAAAACAAATGAAAAACAAATTAGAATATACATTAAACAAATGAAAAAACACTGAAATATCTTTACTTATCAAAAGATTCTTCTGTGATTTTCCCAACTTCCTCCAGGCAAGCAATTCCAGCATTATTAACAAGCAGATCAATAGGCCCAAGTTGTTTAACTACAGTTTCAGTCTCTCTCCAGTTTGCAACATCAACAGAAACAATTTCAATTGCAGGAATCTTAAAAAATAGAAAAAGCAGTTACAAACATGTTAATAAAATTAATTGGATTTATATTCAATAAGAAATAAAAGTTGACAGCACATAGGAAGCAATGCTGAATTTTGATTAACTTGTAACTTTGAACTAAAATAACTTTTGAATCCTTGCAAATAATACTACAAACTTTTTTATTCAAAGGAACATGAAAAAGGAATTTAATGGATAATGTTTTGGTAAACCTGGAGTTTAGGGTGCATACTATTTTCTCGCAAATTTTCTTTGCTGTCGCCAAACGTTGTTTAGGATCTGCACACAGAGAGTTTTTTTATAAGTCTCCTGCACATTCAATGCCTACGGCATCTCAAAAAAAGAGATTGAGTACACAATGCCTTCGTCATTGCAAGTGTGCACTGGGCAAATTTTTTTAACTTAAAAAAACATCAGCAGCTTTGCTTTCAACAAAGCGGGCCCCTCCTAGCTTCACTCTTTCATTGTCAGACGAAACACAAAGGAAAAACACATCTGAAGATGATGAAACGTAGCAAGGGAACCATTGTTTCCAGAAAAAACATTCCTTGTTCGATATTTGGAAGCCATAATCAAGAACACAGTGAAAGAGAACCAGCAAATTCAATACACAAAATTTTTCATAAGAGAAGCGAACAGTTATTAAAAATATTTTTTTGGCAAATGACCAAGAATTCCAAATGAAGTATTATTTAAATTCATGCACTGACCAATCAAATTGAAGAGAGCAAACAGTGGACCAATGGAAATGAGGCAAAATTAAGGGCATGTGCCATAGACGAGTAAACAAATCACTGTTGGTGCATGCGCAAATGACGCCGAAAAAATTTTCAACTCGCATCCAAAACAAATGTTCTGGCACTCTCTCTTTTGGCGACAAACAATTGGTGAGCTTAAGGGAAACGAAGCGAGTACACACCCTAAACTCCAGGTTAACCAATGTTTTCAAAGTTAAAACTTTCAGAGTAACACAATAGTGTAGCACCTAACAAAAAAAAAAAAAAAATCCAGACTATTGTTGAAATAATCGTAGACATAACCAAAATAGTCTCTCTCTTTTTTTTCTCATCAGAATCTTTTACCGAGGCTCTAGAAAGCTTAGTTTTTTTTTTTAAAGTTCAAAACAACTTTATTACAAACAGTGTTGCATTTTCACCACACAAATATCAGTTTTTAACAATAAACACATAAAATTCAGTTGAATAGGATATTGGGTATTGGTGCAAACAAATGACAGTGCTACTAAAGTGTGCACCACTGTATTGTTATTTAAAAACTGTGTATCTGGCATTTTCCATTCCAGTTTCCATGCTTTGTAAAAATAAATTTGTGATGTTTCTGTAAATAAATGTACATTTGGAATTCTTAAAATCTCTCTTATTTCTTGATTGAAATGGCTTTCTGTTGAGCCTTGGGCTCAGAAGTATTTTTATTTAAGTCTCCCTTATTAACATTTTAAACAGTTTTATCTTTTACAATTCTGATACATTTATTACTTTTAGCACAGATTTTGGTGAAATCTTGGATTACATTAACAATAGGAAGACATATTATAAAAGAGTGGGTGTGATGTTAAATTATTTCCTTTTTACCCTCTCATTGCATGCATTCATAGTGACATCTAGTGAAGGCCTAAGAAGCTATTTTAGTTTAAAGTTGTAACTTAATTAAAGCTCATTTTATATATTTCTATAAGTGCACTTTACATACACGGTCTAAACAAATTCACCATTTCATTGATTTTTATAATAACGATATTTTAAATCTTGTCTTAAAAATATATATTTAAAGGATTCATTTCATAACATGAATACAGAATCAAAGTGACCATGAAAATAAAAATTGATTTTTTAATTATTTGATTTAGCAATGATATTCAGTTATGTTGAACATGATTCAATAATTAAAGAAAAATAACATTCATATTAGATTGGCTGTGAAAATTTTAAAAATTCAAGATCTTACTTCATTTTTTAAAGTTATTAAATGTTCCTTTGTTCGGCTTAGTGCAATCACATGAGCTCCATGCTTAGCCAATTCAATTGCTAAAGCTCGTCCTATACCTAAAAACAGCAAAATAATCCATAGTTAATTCTTCCTTACATAAAGAATACATTTTTTCCAAATAAAAGTGAAAATAAAGAAGTTATCCAGCTTTTTTGAAGTCTTTCTGTAAAGATTTTCATAAAAAGAAATACAAAGTTATTGAGAGATCTGAATACTTATAAATTTCTTTCAAATCTAGAAGTTGGTGCACATTCTCGAAATGGCACCAAAACGCCAAAGTCAGACCTTGACCATTGCACCCAGTGGCGGATTTTGTCAATATGAGGCCACAGGCGCAAAACTGACCTGAGGCCCCCTCTCTCTACCCAATGTCTCAACTTCCCCATCGGCTTAGCCCTATGATGTGCGTAGAATAGGTTTTGAGGCCCGTTACCGTCGATGCACAACGCCCCTGCCTTTACTCAATGTCGCGCCTTCGGCATAACTACAATTTACGTCCAATAGGTTTTGATACCCCAACCGAATGTCACTAATTCACCATCAATTTGCATTGCTGTGTATGTCGAATGGATTTTGAGGCCCCCTGAATTTTAAAGGCACGAGGCGAGCGCCTCTAACGCCTGTGCGGAAAACCGCCACTGATTGCACCTCATTGCTTGCATTATCTTTGGCAACTTGGTGTTTTTTTTTAGAGTATTTACCAACTTCTAGATTTCAACCATAAATTTTGATTATACAATTTTTACATGGCAGAACATTAAAAGAAAGTGAATAATTTTCCTTGTTTACATTTTTATTAAGATCCCATTAATACACTTACAATATATTTCATTATTCTTAGTATAAATTTCAGTTCTTAAAAATAGCTGAAATGTCAAAAAAGTGAAGTAAGAGTTAAAGTTTTGACTTTTATAAGTCTCTTTAATTTGTCCATAAAAAGAATTAAAACAACATATTAAAGACACATTTTTTATGATTACAATATATAATATGGTTTCCATGTTATGTTCAAAAAAGGTGGAAGAAAGTTTCAGTTTTTATTGTGTAAGGTTTTTTTATTTTATACTAAAATATCATCTTAAAAAACTTTACAATGCTTGATGCAAATTAGAAGTTTAATACATATCAATGTATAATCACATCTTAAAAATTGTATACACACCTTTGATGAATCTTATGCCAACAAAGAAAACTAATGTGTCTGCTAAAAGTACACATTGCAATAGAAAGGAATTTGAATTAAAAAAAAATAAAGAGAAAGAAAATTGCAATTTGACTGCAGACACCATATTAGAATGAAATGCAAAAATGATCTTTGACCAAAATTAGTAAAACACCAGATCTTAAAAAAAAGAAAACAGATATAAAATACTAAATGATCATATGTGGATTATTTATAATTTTTTTACATGTGAACTCACATTTTCTAACAATATAACTACTTTAACAAAAATTAAGGTGTAAAACAGGAAAACAAAGGCTTTAGAGAGTGAGCACACATTGATTAAGAATGTTAAAAATTTT
Organism: Araneus ventricosus; assembly: GCA_013235015.1. Classification (NCBI taxonomy): domain Eukaryota; kingdom Metazoa; phylum Arthropoda; class Arachnida; order Araneae; family Araneidae; genus Araneus; species Araneus ventricosus. The sequence goes on from BGPR01052476.1 coordinate 4,632, forward strand.
AATACATTAATTAAATGTCTGTGTGAATTTGAACAATAGAGAATGCATACAAAATCAACATGAAGATTAGCAAACAAATGTGCTTAGAAATATTCTCACAAACATTAAGTAATCTTTTCTCAACAAACTATCTTTTGATAAATGATAATTATTTCTATAAACAAAATTAATTGTTAATTAAATGAATTCAAAACATCACAACTTTAAATCATACAAACCTCTTCCTGCACCAGTGACTAGCGCACATTTGCCACTGAACATTGTTTTAAAATCTGTGAAAAGTATAAATTTACTGTAGTAATTTTGTCGGCAAAAATCAAGACAAATTTACAGCACTTGAGTTGCCACTTGACAGCCAGCAATCACAAGACGTGACTTTTGTTTGTGTAAACAGACAATTCTTCAGATCAGTTCAATAATCATGCACTAGAAATCATACAATATCGCACTAGAACTTATTTAATAGTAATAAATTTTGTTCATCATCAATGTATCACAAAGATATAGCAGTATAATAAGGAGTTTTTGTCTCAAATTCGAATTTACATTGTACAGTAACTTCCTATGTATCTTTCAAATAAAAAGAATGGATAAACTAATGCAATGTTTGTACTATGGTCGGTTGATCGGACCCGTTAAGAGTTACTTAGCCGATCCGGGATCCGGATCCCTCATACGTAACTTTAATAATAAATTTTTGGTACTTTTACGTAATATTTATTAATAATTTGTGGTATAAATTATATCTTAATTTTAATTTCATAAATAGTTTATCATCAATGTAAAGACTTTAATTTCTTAACTAATTTATCATTAAAAGGAATACACAAATTTAATAATTCAAGACATTTGTATCGTTAATTATTATCATAAATTTTTCTGTGTTGTATATATTAAATACAACAAACATCGAAATTTATTACATTTGTAATTATATTATTTACTAGCAGCCTTCGGCGACCAGCTTGATCGCCGGAAATTAAGTTTCAACTGAATCTCTTACGCTTAATTTTATATTCATGGTTCTCTTAACAAAGTAGTTTTAAACTTCAAATTGCTATAGAGAGACATTTAACCCGCGTTCTTTTCATAGCCTTGCACTTGTTCTGTTTTCCTTGTCTACAAACGTAAAATACGCATTTGATGTCAACATTAGATTGGCGCGCACATTTTACGTCCAGCAGTATGCTATTTGGCTTAAAACACGCTGATAAAGAGAATTAAAACATACGAACGATAATCTTTCAGCTTACTGGATAATTTCATTATATTCTTACTTTCTTGAGGACTTAATTTACAGATTTCTCAGAAAAATTGATCAAATAAAAGAAGAAAGTTAAATTCAGTTAGATATTTTCTCAGCTTTCAACAATGGAAGAGAAACACGCAAATAAATATTTGTTTTAACAATGAAAACGGTTTGAAATGCGTTGCAACAATGAAAGGTATCGTTGTAAATTATGGCAGAAAATAGTTTTAAAAAATTATTAAAATTAGAGAAAAAAATCACATGATAACTTAATTGATATCATTTATAAATTTCAGATGGTGTAAAAATTATTTTTGTGCTGTGATATTTTTGGAAGTTATTAAGGAAAAGCGCCAAAATTTAGCTTAATTTTTAATTAATTAAAATTTCAAAAGACGGCTCCAAGGTGCACATTCCCACTCTCCAAAGTCTGTTTGTGTCACATCTCGTTGCTCTAGATCTAGATGGATGTCATGTAGAACGCCAACACACACTGGTACACTGGGGGGGGGGCCGCCTGCGCGAAAATATTTTCATGCGGAAATAAAGGCGAGGAATTTTTTTGTTGTCCAAAACTGGAGGCGAGTGGGAAAAGTTTTAGAAGCTTTACGTTATCTATAGATTTAAAATAATTGGCAAAACCAGAAAACCAGTACGACCCCAACCACTGGACCAATTTTCATAATTTTCGTTTAATATGGACGCTTATAATGTCAAGGTACATCATGAATAGTCGACTGCCCTCCACAACCCTCCATTTTCGAGACAAATCGAAAAAACACTATTTCACTGTGCATTCTCTATGGAGAAAAACCATAAGACAGTCCTCCAACTTCAACCACTGGACCTATTTCGACAATTTTTATTTCATACTACTTGCCTTCGGTACATCAACAGCTGTGATTAGATTGAGACCCGCGACGAGGGTAGCAAATCGGAAATCCGCTCAGTGGGGGGAATCGTAGAGCAGAGGAGAGAAGATCGCTCCCCCTACCGCCAGAGCAATTTGGAGTTTCAAAGAATGACTGATTTTTGGACTTGAATGGGTGGAGGAAAAAAAAAAAACCAGTGTTGGGACAAATGGAATGGAGTGAAGTACAGAGGAATTGCCGGCTTAACCCAACTGGAGCGATACGCCGGTCTCGTAGTCGAAAGCAAAAAGCCTCGATCTCCATAGCGATACATTTCGACCCCTTTACTTCAGTCGCGAAGTGTCCGCTCCATCAGCAATTCTCTATAGAACTTCAAGTTTGCAAAATGGTTACAAGATAAAATAAAATAGAATGTCTGCAAATACAAAATTTGTAACATTTCTGGTCACTGCACGAGTCCAAAACAACAGGTCCACAGTCCACAAAGAGAATATCTCTTCTCGGCCTCGGGAAGGGAACACCAATTTCATCAGATTATATACAATTAGCCGAGCAGAGGACCTAACGTTTGAGTTCTGCACCGAAACATTTAACTCTCTAATAGCCCAATCTGCGGGCCAAGATTTCCGCAAGTCCCTCTATACACTGTAAAAAAAAAATCCCGTAAAATTTACGGTTTTAAACTGGCAGCTGGGTTGGTTGTGCAAAACCGTAAAAGTTACGAGTAAATCCGTAGGCAAAACGGTTTTTTACCGTATGAAATCAAGTTTTCTCCGTAAAAATTAAGTCATCGAACTAAGTGACGTAATCGACTGAGTTGAGTTGTTTTTCTCCTTCTGTTCGAGTTTAAATGTGCTGATGTGTATTATCAATTAGGAATATTAATTAATCAAGGATTAATTATTAATTTCAATTAGTTTAATTAGTGTAATTTTTAATTGAACTTACTTGGACGATTTCGATGCAAGATGGTGACAAAACTTCTAACTCCTCCGAGCCGGGGATCGAAACCGCGTTCATAGAAATAAAAGGCAGTCGCTCTAACCACTAGACCACCGGAGACTTCACAAAATAAAGTAAAAATAATCTATTTGAGTTTTAAAGTCACTATAGCTCTAGTGGCGTCACCTAGTAGTGTAAAAATCAACTATTGCCAGAACACGTGTTTTAAGGTTACGGAGATGGAACCCTATTAAAAACATGAAATGAATGCAATAGAATTACAGTTAAGAAAAGGGAAAGTTATCGTACGGAAAGCAATACCGTATGACGAAAAATAGAATTTGAACTGACGGTTTTAAAACGTTTATGGCTGGAGCGAAAAACGGTGAAAAACCGTTTTGTCAACAAAACAACTTTAAACCGTCAAATATACGGAAAAAGTCCGGGAAAAAAAACGGATATTTTTTACAGTGTAGTGAGCACTCTCTGAGAACATGGCAAAACGCAAGGAAGAACGTAGCAAATGCAATTAAACATTGGAATTAATATATTTGATAGAAAATAGCTTAACTCTTAAGAGAGCAGTAAATTAGAAATAAGAAATAATTATCAACTTTCATTTCGAATAAACATTTCTGAATTTTTTATCGTTGGAATAATAATACTTTTAAAAATGCGAGATTCATTTCGTTCTCAAACTGATCTATGGATTATGCTATAACTCAATCATTCTGTGCAGTGATGTAGTCTCAAAATGAGCAATGCTGGAACGCTTTAACTTGGGTGACAAAAATCGCGCTGTTTTAAGGACGTCTTCACAATTTTTTTGTCATTTATTTCTCGTAAAAAGAAGCAGTATCGGAACGGTGTGCCGGCTCCCCTACACCCATGATTCTGTGGCTTTAATTTTAAAACATGATCTGTCAGTGGCGGCTATTTGGGGGGGGAGTAAGGGGGCGAGGGGAAAATTATAGACATCTAAAAACCCGGGAGTATGGGGGTAGGCGATAAAATTTAAAAAATTATTGAAAAAATTAGCTATTTTTCACGAATACTTATGCTTTTTCATAATTCCTAGTTTTAGACAAATAAAATAAAATAAAAATTTATAAATTTTCCCTAAAAAAGGGGGGGGGGGGGGTTCAAATTAGCATTTGAAGATATTTGAGAGCTGTAAATTAGAAATGATCTTGATCCCTATAATGCAATATTAAAATCTTAATAGACAATTTGTTCATTTGAATTAAAGTTCATTGTTTATTTGAATGAATTCCCGCTGTTACAAAATCAAAAAGCCCCACAGGGAATATAAAATATCTGTTAGAGGGTCAATTAATCTTCTAAATATGAAAAAAATATATTTTCGCTTGTGCAGTAACTCGCATATTTCCTCTCTTTACAAAAATATTATAAAGACATTTACAAAGAAAGAAATAAAGTGTTTCAAATGGAGGTGGCGGTAACCACATCAGTACCATGAACGGAGATTATTTTTATTTATTTCTGTTATTTCCTACAATTAATCGTGAAGATATCGCAAAAATATTGTCGAGCATCCTGTGTTGTTAGGGATTTCATTCATTGCTGTATCCAGTATAAAAGAGAAAGGAAACCAACCTTATTTAGCTGTTGTTTTCTATTTCTAATTTTGTGGTTTCATTACATATGAATTCTACATTTCTAGAAATGAAGTATTTGTGCCATACAAAATGCTACAATTATTTTTCATAAATGCATACATTACGAATTCAGATCTCTATATCATTTTGATGTGACTACGATGTTTTTATGATTTATAATTTTTTCTCATCACTTTATTTTTAATTATTTCTTTATTTAGTATTTTAATTTATTGCTGGTTAAAGAAATAATCGAAGTTTTATTTTTTCTGCATAATATTTCTTGATTTTTTAAGGAAAGTACTGTATTTCTATGTGAAATTTAATTTTAAGAAAAACATACCTTTTTATTTACTGCTGACATAATTTTTGACAATACAAGACCAAACTTAAAGATTTTAAACTTTGATAATCATTTTATAATACAGAGATAAAATGAAATATCTCAGTCTATTATTTACGCAATAATCAGTCATTAACCATTCAAAATGCGATAAATGTTAACATACTAAATTATAACGCCTTTTAAACAGGGCCGGCCTTAGTGGTGTGATGTATTTCAGCATAGCCTGAATAATCGTGGAGCCTTCTTTCTAAAAAATAATATGTTTATTGGACGTCTTCCACAACACAAACATGTAAGACAAACACATACACTTACATCACAAACGTTACATCACTGACTTACATCGAATTCCATCTTTTATCATCATTATTCTTTTCCGCTGCTAAGCAACGTTAGCAAAAGACAAATTTATCGTTGCCACACTATTTTTATAACCTTTAGAAAAGAATTATGCCAAAAGATATTTTTATTTAATTTCTTTTTCAGCCAAACGATATTTTTAAATTTATTCCTTTTATGACCAAACGATTTTTTTATCTAATTAATTTCTTTTCTTTAAATATTTTAATAATTCTACAAATATATATTTTTTTATTCGTTACGAATATTACGAGGGATGCGAGGCCCAATTAGAAAAAAAATGTTGGGCAATTTTTTAAAAAAATTCCTTTATTATTATTATTAACAAAAGTCTAAGGATTTAGAGTTAAGCGAAAGCCAGCGGCACAATATGCCGCTTTTGAGTTTCTTAGTGCTATAATAAAGAAAACCGAATATGCATTTTGGACGTCCTCCTTTAGTTCAACTGGAAACTAATTTTGGTGACAGAACCCCATACCAAATTTTATTTGTCTAGCATGTTGCGTTTATGAGTTATAAGGCTCACTCACCCAAAAACAGATAAACTGACAGACCCTTTGATGGATTCGGTCCAATAT
>BGPR01052479.1:0-10597 GCA_013235015.1 Araneus ventricosus
ATATTTTTACATTAAAATAAAAATGACAAAAATGCGCATTTAATGTGAACAGTGTCCTTGGAAAGTTGAATAAGTCAGGTTTGTAAGTCGTTGTTTTTAATTTCAAGTTGGATTCCAGGTTCTCATCAATAAGATGATTTTTCAATTTACTTTTGATAAGGGACATGCTTGAAAAATATTGTTCGCATAAATATGTCAAATGAGCCAAAGGGGGAAAATAACAGCAAATGCTTATATTTTTAACGGATCATATGAGTCCGGAATTCTATTCCAGATGTTGAAAATTACCATGTCCTTCTTTTCCATACCTTTCAAAGCAGACCAATTCTGCTATGAACTAAGATCACATTTATTTTTCTCCAATTTTTCCATATTTTTTATTATTTACAATTTGGAGCTTCATAATTGTTTGTTTTTTAACTCTAGTAATTGCATTTTGAAGGCGCGGATGCCAACATGAAATGGAGAAAAATTTAATTCTGTTACGTTAAGACTGAGAGTTTTTTTTAACAAAGGCTAACGCTGTTATGCAATATCTGAATTCCTGAAGCCTCGATACAGAAGCTTCTCTCATATTTAAAATTGTTTTGAAATATTAAATGTAAATTACCGAGTTATTTTCTTTGCGATGTTTCAACAAGATTGGAAAATGAATTGATGTTTCTCTTTCAAAATATTGAGCAAAAAGGGATAATTCGTGTTCGAATAAAATTACTTTTTTCAACGTCCCTGTAGCTTACAATTAAGTTTATTTAGATAAGGCATTACGTCTACCATGAAATGAAATTTTTGGATCCACTTATCTCCTCCGTTAGTTCAGAAAATTCAACATCCTTTTCAAGGAGAAATGCTTTAATTTCTATTAATAAAAAAGTGAAACCTTTTAAATGCTTCCTCTTCAAGCAGTCGTGGAAAAAAAGGATCCACCCAGCGATCGTTTATTGGGCATTTAAAAAAGATACTTATCTTCAGGAAATAACGTATACTAAAAGATTCTATGGTTAAAACCTTCATAAGGTGTCATCTAAATATTTAAAATTGCACTAACTTAAAAGTTTTCAATAGCAACAGCCATTTTTAATGTCATAAATAAATTTCTCATGAAGAAATACTCCAAGAAATAAATTTTGGTTAATATGCAATGAATATATCGGAAGATATTCGACATTTTGTGCTCTAAATAGAAAAGGTTTCTTCTCCACATTTAGATAGGGAAGGTCTCTGCTTGCGTTTAAATGTCGGTAGTAGTATTTTAAATTATTTCGCACTATAAATGTTATTTTCAAAGCAATGATCTACATTTTACAATCGATAAAACGTGTTGCGGAAAAAAATTAATAGTGTAATATTATACCACTTTAATTTATAAAATTTAAAATTATATATATATAATAGTTAAATGTTTATATATTTAAATTTTAAAAAAGTGGTGTAATAACAATATTTACATCGAAAATTGAAAATTTAATGTAACTTCAAACATTCGCACACGAATATGCTGAAATTTTGCATAGGCTTATCAAATGGCAATCTGCTTCGAATACTGTTAAAATTTATATTCAAAAATTTTTAACATTAAATTTGATAAAATATTTCATGTGCTCAAAAAATTATTTTCAAATAAAAAGTAAAAGTGTAAAATTTGCAGAATAATTCACACTACTACACAAAAAAAATTCTAGGTCAATAGTTGAATTTTTATTGTTATCTTGAGAGATAATATAAAATTTTAGTTTAATATTAGAAACTCAAAAGTTCATTTGCTTATAATTCTGAAACCAAAAATGCTGGGATGATGAAACCTGGTATTCCAGCATGAATTTTTATGTAGTTTCAAAGTTTTTTAAGAAAAATGAGTGTTTCCATTGGAAATTTTGATGTTAGTGCTATCATAAATATGTATATGACCACTTATGGAAATTTTAAGCATGAAACCTTTTACTAGACCTTACCCAGATAACAATTTTAGTTTGCAGCAAGCTTACCACAAATTTGTCATGACAAGAGTGCAAGCTTGCCACAAATTTGTCATGACAAGAGTGCAAGCTTGCAGCAAGTTGACGAAAGCTTCGAAGTCACCATGAAACGAACTTGCAGCAAGCTTGCCATGCAAACTCATTGCAAATTGTAGCAAAAACAGAGTATGAACACAACCCGGGATAGAACTCGCGACCTACCACTTAGTAGCCAAACGTCGATACCACTCGACCAGCTCGGCTACGAGAGGAGAAGATAGATCTCGCTAATACATTGTCCGATTCGATTCGTATACGATTTATTTTAAACTTTTTTCTTGATTTCATTAATTTTTTGAGTTGAGAATATGATTTGAAGTCAAAGAGAGAGCGAGTTTCGCTAATAACTACGTTTTGCTTTTAGAATAAATTATGAAATTAGAGTTCAAAAGTAATTACTTTAAAATGGGACAAAATGTCTACGTTATTATTTTTCAACAAACACTGACTGTTTTTAGATTTAATTTTGTTTATAAACGTTAAAATTTCAACATTAAGAAAAAGGCGATAGTTTTCATTAAAGTAAAAACTTTTAGTAAAACGATGGAAAATGTTTCAAATTTTTTTTTATAAAGAAGTTATTTTTTTTACAAATTATCATTGATTTATTGAATTAATAAAAAGAAGGACGGTCTAGGAGATGCTATTAAAAATCGGATGTTTTTTTAAAACAGAGACAAACATAATTATCTCTTCATTGTGCTATCTTTGCAGGAAGCCTGTTTTGCAAACTTGCAGCAAGTTTGATTTGCAAGGGAGGTGGCGCTATTTGTCACATCGAACTTGCTACAAGTTCGATTCAAGTTTGACGCGTCAAATTTTGCCATGACAAGGGAATATCAAGTCAAAATCAAACTTGCTTCTTTAGTTTTTTTTTTTTTTTTAGTTTTAAAAACCTTCAAATAGTCCAAACTTGATGTTGTAATTATCTGAATTGTATTTTAGAAAATTGAAGTCCATTTTTTTCGGAGAGTGACTTATAATAATGGAAATCGAATATGTAGAAACCAGCCATGTTCCCGTTGAGGCAACATGAAAGTGAATCCGACACCTGAAAACAGCCAATGAGAGAGAAAAAGAAGAAGAAAAAAATATCAAGTGCACGAAGGCGAACCAAGGGCGAGATTGAAGGGGAGGAAATGAGAGCGTTAGTTGGCCTACTGCAAAACAGGAGCATCCGAAAATCCATTTCTGGCTAAGTTCAAAGACAGAAAGAATAACTATTCGCTTTGTCTCATTATGTTATTTAGTTGTACCCAATGGGAGAATGTTCGGGCTTTCCAAAACTATTTGGTTTGCAGCCCCATCTTATGTCTTTCTTACCTTCTCATTCATTTGTTGTCTTCTTTTCTCGTTTTCATGTCTTCTCGTTGATAATCGACCTCTCAGAGTAGAGCAGTAAGGAAATAAGAAATAGAAACGAAAATACGAATTTTTAAAATAATTTTAATGAGTTCTGCAAATCTCAAGGACGAGTTGCCACTGCTTTAACGTAAAACTTAACAATACGCACAACACTGAGAGAAAATAATCTACACTATTAAAATTCGACGCGTATGTATGTGAGGCTATCTTCTCACGAACCGCTGAAAGGAGAAGCGCGCGGAAAGTACCAAAAGATGGGGAATTATCCAAGGAATCCATTTTGACCATTTAAATTCCGAAATTTTAACTAGTAAAAAAGATATTAATTAAAAACTAATTTACAACAATACTTTTCATTGTTTCGGATACTTTATAACAATACTTTTCATTGTTGCAGCGCAATTCAAAATATATTTTATTGTTGAAGTTGTTTACTTTAAAGAACATTGTTACAACAACAATAAAAAATGACGCTGACAGAAATAAAAAATGTATTATTGGAAGTGTATAAATTCTTTTTTACTTTCTCGTATACGAAGTATACAAAGAGAAAGTATTGTAATCGTCAAAAAATTCGAACTCGAGATTTTGACGGATCTCCACGTTTTAGACCTCCCTGAGTCCGAAAAACACAATTTTGGAATTATGTCTGTATGTCTGTGTGTGTGTCTGTCTGTGAACACGATAACTCGAAAACTATTAGAGCTACGGGGATGAAATTTGGTATGTGGTCTTTAAACATAATTTGTAGGTTTCTATCAAATTTTGGACAAAATCCGTCAACGGAAAGTCTGTCTAATTGTATGTCCGCGGTCATGTGAACGCTATAACTCAAAAACTTGATTAGCTAAATGGATAAAATTTGGTACACAGTTTTATCGTTATGAATGTAAGTCCGTATAAAAGTTTGGGCCAAATCCGTCAAAAAGAGGCGATCAAATTGCATATTCAATTTCTTTTAATCCGATTCTCATGCGCATGCGTATTGGTAGCAATCTGTTATTGTTGTAAATTTTATTTACAACAATAAATAATGATTTCAAACATCAATTGTTAACAATTTTTTTATTGTTGTAAATCAAACCGATCTCATTATTTCAGCAAATCTTTCATTCACACGCTTTTGCAATTGTTACGGTTGTGGTAGTATAAATTGTTTTCTTGGGAATTCAATTCCAAAGCAGAATTTTTCTCTTTAGTATTCATTGCATTGCCTATTTTATCGCACCTGCTTCAAAGTAATATTTTTTTGAAACGTGGCAACAGATATTTGATTTCAGATTTGTTTGTTTTTTTGTATTACTTTCTCGTATACGAAGTATACAAAGAGAAAGTATTGTAATCGTCAAAAAAATTCGAACTCGAGATTTTGACGAATCTCCACTTAGAAAGTATACGAGAAAGTTTAGGTGAGACCACTCCCGCTGGTTTATCCCGTGATATAACGTCAAACAGAATCATTATAACGAATTCACAGGCGAGCTTTGTTTCTGTGAAGTTATGTGCCTAAAGATATAGATTAGTTATGTTAGTGATTTTAATCATTATTCATTGATTTGATCAAGTTTAAATATTTCTGGCATCTGCTATTTTAAGCTGATATTTGGAAGTTACTATTTTTGCTTTGTTCAGTTCTCGCTTTTTCCGATGCCTAAAAGAAAAAGATGAGTTATAGCGGATGCTGCCCGCAGACAGCAGGCAATTAGAAAACGTGAAAAGAGAGTTGCTGAAACTCACGAAGAAAGAAACCATGGCACAATGTGATCGGGACAGAAGAGCGGAAGAAACAGAAGAACAAAATAATAGCCGATTGTCAGACATGGCCCAACATGACCATGAGAGAAGAGCCGAAGAAACAGAAGAACAAAGAAATAGTCGATTGTCAGCCATGGTTCAACATGCAAGAGAACGCCGTCTAAATGTTATGGAAGGACAAAATCACCATCAGATATAAACTTTTATGCAGCTAGAACTGTACTTTACTCCTTATTTATTTAAGAGAGAATGTAGGGCATATGTCTCGTTACGTCACTTTTTCTCTCCTCCAGGGAATGACACATTATTCGACATAGACCGTGCAACGCCGGGCCATACAGCTAGTTTAATATTCTCATCCGACATTAGGATATTTTCCTGTTTTATGTTACATTTAACTGCCTCAAATTGTCTTTCTGTTCTTTATTAAATCGATAGCTTCAACTATCTGTCAATGAAACTGAGTAACAGTATACTTCATTGGCAAATTGTCTTTCAATTCATGATGATTGGATGATGTACTATTGGGCAAATATTCGTATTTCGCTGTTTTTCTATGTTGAAGAATTTTGCATTTCTGCAATGAAAATCTGCATATGAATTTGTGTGAGCATCCCCTTGAAATTTAAAAATTAATATATATCTCAAAATTTTGCAGATATAATCGTGAAACTTAATTTATACGTAGACGAGTGTAAGAGGAAAATTTCGCTCATTGACACTTTTGCTCTATGGGGAACGTATAAAAATTTCATTTTCTTAACTTTTTATTTTAGAAACCAAAGTGGTTTCAGACAAATTCTTACCTTATTTGATGAAACTTTGTAATTGGAGGCATATGTCTAGGTGCAATATTTAAAGAAATAAATGCTTGTTCCACTTTTTGGGAACCCTGTTTAAAGGATAAATTGTTTTACTAAACAAGCAATGAATCTTGGAGATATATAATGATTTTATTTATAAGAAAAATAAGATATTAACAAATTTCTAGAAAATCTTACAAGTCCATTGACTATCTTTAATAAAAAGAAACATTTTTACAGTCTATTCCTGGTATAATTTTTACACATAAAAAACTTATAATAATACCTAGTAACAGGTGAGCTAATTAAGGGCGGCTTGTGTGGCACAGCTAGTGTATAAAAAATCCCCCACGGAATGAGAAGACCAGATGATGCAGAGAGACAGAGCAGGCAGAAAGGAAAAGTGGAAATTTGGTTCACTATATACAAATTCCTTGCTTTTGAAGTTCATTATAAGCATTTGAAAATAAATTAGTGACATAGGAGTTCACTTGGGACCATTTGAAAAGTTCGTTATAATCGAGGGTTCGTAATAGCGGGGTTTGACTGCATATCATTCTCAATTTTATCTTATGTTTTGTGAAAATAATTTATTTAAAAAAATCAATACACTACATACTTCACAGACATACTGTTCCCATCTGGAATGCATCAGAGAAGGTTTGTCTTGATTCGCTTGCTCGGAGAATACTCTTCACTAAACTTCACAGACACATGGTTAATTCATTATCAAAGTATGCGTTGGCAGATGTTTCTTTAAGTTGGATAAGAAAATGTTTTACTACAAAAGTCACGTGAAAATGCTGGCTTTTCCGTGTGCAACTGTAAATGTGTTTTAAAAATCCCCTTCTTACAAAAAAAATTCATTACACATGTCACAGGCAAATGGTTTCTATCTTATATGCGTTCGTAAGTGTGTGATTAAATTCGACTTCTCAGAAAATCCTTTATTACACATGGTCACATGCAAACGGTTTCTCTCTCGTATGCGTACGTAAATGAGTCGTTAACTGCGATTTCTGAGAAAATCCTTTACTACACAAGTCGCATTCAAACGGTTTCTCTCTCGTATGCGTACGTAAATGAATTTTCAAAGTCGACTTCACAGAAAATCCTTTATTGCACATGTCACATGCAAACGGTTTCTCTTTCGTATGCGTACGTAAATGAGTGGTTAAATTCGACTTCAGAGAAAATCCTTTCTTACACATGTCACATAGAAACGGTTTCTCTTTCGTATGCGTAAGTAAATGTGTTTTCAAAGTCGACTTCTCAAAAAATCCTTTAGAACACACGCCACATGCAAACGGTTTCTCTCTCGTAAGCATACGTAAATGTGCTTTTAAATGTGATCTCCTTGAAAATTCTTTACTGCAAATGTCGCATGGAAAGGGCATCTCTTTCGTATGTGTACGTAAATGAGTTTTCAAAGTCGACTTTACAGAAAATCTTCTATAACACACATCACATTCAAACGGTTTTTCTCTCGTATGTGTTCGTAAATGTGTGTTTAAATTCCACTTGTGAGAAAATCCTTTATTACACACGTCGCATTCAAACGGTTTCTCTCTCGTATGCGTACGTAAATGCTTTTTCAAAGTCGACTTTTCAGAAAATCCTTTATTACACAAGTCACATGCAAACGGTTTCTCTTTCGTATGAGTTCGTAAATGTGTTTTCAAAGTCGACTTCTGAGAAAATCCTTTACAACACACGTCACATGCAAACGATTTCTCTCTCGTATGCGTACGTAAATGTGTGTTTATATTACATTTCTGAGAAAATCCCTTACTACACACGCCGCATGCAAACGGTTTCTCTTTCGTATGCATACGTAAATGTATTTTTAAATTCCATTTCTTAGAAAATCCCTTACTACACACGTCGCATTCAAACGGTTTCTCTCTCGTATGCGTACAAAAACGCGCAGTTAAATGCGACTCGAGAGAAAATTCTTTCTTACACAGGTCGCATGGAAACGGTTTCTCTTTCGTATGCAGACGTAAATGTCTTTCTAAATTCGATTTCCGAGAAAATCCTTTACTACACACACCGCATTCAAACGGTTTCTCTCTCGCATGCATACCTAAATGTGTTTTAAAACTTGAATTCCCAGGAAATCCTTTATTAAACACGTCATATGCAAACGGTTTCTCTCTGGTACGCGTTAGTATATGTGTGGTTAAATGCGACTTCTGAGAGAACCTTCATTGCACACGTCGAGTGGTAACTGTTTCTCTTTTGTATGTATTCGTAAATGTGTCATTAAATTCCTCTTTTGAGCAAATGCTTTATTACATACATACAGTTTCCGTTTCGTATGAGTCAGTAAATGTTCTTTTAAATTCTGCTGCAAAGAAAACGCTTAACTACATAAATCGTAGGCGGATTACTTCTGCATTTAACAAGCCATTTTAAAACAATTCGTTCAGAAAAACTGGACAAACTGTCATAAGGAAATTTAAATTATCTTTAGTTTCAGTTTGCAAACAAAATTATAAAGCTTTATACAAACTATTTTTCTTGTTGTATGCATTGCTGCCGTATTGAAGTTTCACCATTGTGCCAATCAAAAGAGTTGTCTTTGAACTTGTTCATTGTAAATATGCTGTATTATGTGGTCAATAGCATAAATTTTCACTTTTGTGTATGCTTACAAATATATTTCCCAATGCATATTAATAAACAATAAAATATGGCGTAAATAGTTTTTAGCACATCCTACTGGAAAAATTGTTCTTTCCCATTTCGTGGTGCTGGATTAAATCCAAAGATAAGTCTTAATTTGTTGATCTTGGACAGGTTTCTCGTTTTAATTTCGTCACATTTTGCCCGAAAGATGTTGCGAATCTGTAGACGTTCTTATTGGCAGGGGAAACTTGAAAATTACAGCTTTCATCAAGGTTCCTCACACTGCAATTTCGAAATCTAAATAATAAAAAAAAATAATCAACGGAATTGTACACTCATTGAAATTCTACATACTGAAAACTATCAAATTTATCCGATGATTAATACAGATCTACAGCGCTTTGAAATAGCAAGATTAATTCTGATAAACAGGCAGGGCAGCCATATCCTAAGGGCTAACTGGGTTGCAATCTCAAGGGCATCCAAACATACACTCTACTGATTTTCTTTTTCACTATATTTAACTATAATTTTAAATATGTTAAAAGTAAAAATAACATTAGGGCGTGAAACTAGATAGCCATAGATTATGTAATATTAGTATATATTATAATATAGTTAGACAGTCAGTAAGAAAATCAAAAACCCTGCACATATACGTTCTCAACATACGAAATACGGTAAGAACATACCTAAGTATTGCCTGTACAATCTGTAGTGATAACTGGCAATTTTTGATATTAAAAAGGACAAATAATGGTTATTTGGACAATCTAAAACACACTACTGGCCAAAAGTATTGCAAGATTGATAAAATGAGAAACATTTGGAATTAATTTGAATACAATGGTCCACAATCAGCTGTGGAGAATCATGGGAAATCATATTTTGTGACGAGAACATTTAGACTGTCCACAAATTGATGAAGAAGAAAATCTTTTGAAGCTTTCATGAATTGTTTTGTTTTTTATGCAAATTTCTTACACAAATCTTCGTAAAAATTGCGTGAATATTCGGGAGGATATAAAGGCTTCTTTAAAACATCTCAAATTTTTCGCATGTTTTTTGCTTATAACATGCAGTTTTCATCCAAATTTTGCGAAACTTATAGAAAATTCCACGATATGTTAGAGAAACATAGCATTGGAGTTTGAAGTAAATACCTTGAATTCTTAAGTAACTGTAGAAAATATTTTAACTGCGCACGCGCGAAACTTAGCTTATATTTTCTTTCATAACGTCGAAACCAGATATCAAAGGCACTTTATATAAAAATTCCAGTTGAATACCATAAAGATTTAGAAAGACAAAGGAATTGTGTTCAGTAAAATTTCCGCCATTCTCCAAAAGAAATAAAATAATGAGGGTTTTTCGACAAATCAATTTTTCGAACAGCAATATTGAATTTTATGAAAGTTGAATATTGTGAAAAACTATCTGCACTTATTGATTTGTGGAAAACCGCTCATGATTTTGCTCTTCTTAGAGAATAACAGAAATTCTGCTGACTACAATGCCTACAACTTTCTAAATCTTTATGATATTCAACTGTAATTTTTATATAAGCTGCCTTAGATATCTTTATTCGAAGCTATGAAAGAAAATTTAATCTATGTTTCGTTCATAAAATATTTAATACAAATACTCATATTTCCCCAAATATTCAAGGTATTTACTTCAAATTTTAATACAACGTTTCTCTATATTGAATATTCTGTAAGTTTTGGAAAATTTGGAGTACAACTCTGAATGTTATAAGCAAAAAACATGCGAAGAATTTGGGTTTTAAAGAAGTATATCTTTCCGAATATTCATACAATTTTTACCAAAATGCATGTAAACAATTCGGATAAGAAGCAAAAGGATTGATGAAAGTTTCAAAACATTATCAGCTTCCTGTGAATTGGGGCGAGACCAAATGATTTTCTTCTTCATCAATTTGTGAACAGTCCCCTAAATGTCCTAGTGACAAAATCCTCAGTGTAAAATGTGATTTCCCACAATTGTACGTCCCACGATTATCCTCAA
>BGPR01052480.1:0-10597 GCA_013235015.1 Araneus ventricosus
AGAAAAAAAAATGGTCAGGAGAAGGAACGTGTTTTCTTAACACGACACTTCTATCTAACATATAACAATACTTTATAAGTTACTTTATAGTGCCTCCCACCACGGGCTACCACGAGTACGTTGATGACAACCCACTTAACAAGTAAGCAGGTTCTCGCTTCCCTAGTGGGTGTAATTATGGCATGGGGCAGAATTACCTCCACTCCGATGGCCTACCTCTTGCAGGAGGAGTTACACCGTGGCCGGAGATGGCTATTAGGCCCGGTGCACACTAACCGATTTGTGTTGCTGAAGCTATAAAAATAACAATAATAATCCACATGCCCTCTGTGGAGACACACAGGGGAATGGGGGGTTACTATTGTTATTTTTTATAACTTCAACGACACGAATCGGCTAGTGTGCACCGGGCTTTAAGGTTCCCTCTCAGTTCCCGCAATGCTGTCTTGAGACTTTCAGTTAATTAAACCCCGGCCTGCTTTGGCATCCGTTTGGTTTACCTTATAGTGTGCTGTGATATGACGTTCTTTTTACTGCTGGAAGATGCGCAATATACTCTAAAATTAAACCGGCGCGTTGCATTTAAGACATATCATATGAGTGTGAATTTATTTCATTAATTCGCTGCCATTTGAGACAGCAACCCATCATTCAGATTTCCTCTCAATGGTGTCAACACGCTTGTCGCCACGATCACATGATAAACAAAACATTATAAAAGCATTTTCAAATATTCAACTGAATTAAGTTGACAATGTATCTGGAAATATTGAATGAACACCTTCAACTGAAAAACTCATTAAAATTGAAGCTGGCCGAAGAATGTATATTATTATCGGACGAAATTTTCACACTAATAAAAAAAAGCATCCTTAAATCTTAGATATAAATGAGAACAGTACTTTTTTAATCACATGCTTTTATACAAAACAGCATTAATTCGTAAAACAATTTTGTTCCAATCGTTTCATCATTTACATTCCTACTGAAATTCCAAATATGTTTTCCATTATTTAAGTTACCTACTTTGAATGAATTATCATAATGGAGGAGAGTCCTTTGCATTTCTAGTAGCCCTGAAGAGGCTTTGCTCACTACAAAGATGTTTGTGATGTATGTCTAAATAATGAAGTGTCACTCTGGTTCACGCCTTGGTTATAAATTATGGGGCTCTTTACAAAGAGGCGAGTAACACTTGTTGTCAGTGATGTATTAAGTAATTACACTCAGCGCTCTTCCCTTTCAAAAAGATAGGATAAACAAGTGGAAAGTACCTATCAGTGACTTGAACAAAAGCCTCTTGACAAAATCCAATCGCTTTTGAGATGAATTTCAGGAGTTTGCCGTTCTAAATTTGAGGATTATTTGAAGCTTCTTCCTATTTTGAGAAGCAATGGCTGTAAAGCAATGTTAATTACCGAGGTAAATTTTAAGAACTCCTCCCAAGAACTTCATTCTTATCTGAAATCGATAAAAATTTACTAAAGCGAAAGTTTGTTCTATTGAAATATACAAGATTACGTAAATTATTTATTTTCACCAGTTCATTCCTGTTCCTTTCATTAATAAAAAATAACTGCAGAAGAGTGCGGTTTCTTGAATATACATAGAATAACTTAAAAATTAGTAGATGTCACGTTTTGCGAGAAAAAAATAAATGGTCACGTCAGGTATTTATTTACTTATTTATTACCCACGCCGATCAACTCACCCATAGGATATGGAGCATTTTAACGGTAGAGTACAAAAAAAAGATACAATTTCCAAACATTCATCAGATACAATCAGTATAAACATAAATACAATAAAAAACATAATGCAATAAATTAACAAATGAAAATAAATAATAAAATATAATAAATACAATAATTAACAAATACAGAATAAAAATACAATCCTCAAAAATAATAATATATATAATACCGTAAATAGACTTATATTCATACAATTTGAAATACATTAATAACAAATACGGACTATTCTTGTGGGGGAACCACCACAACAGAAATAAAAAACCCTTCAAAGTATAACTAAACTAATATACAAATGTTAATTTAAAAATAAAGTCAATATTTCAAAAGATTTCTTTTTCTGTTCCGAAGGGAAGTGAGGAAGTGCCCCATAAAAAAGTCTTAATCATCATAATTAAAACAAAAACTAAATTTTGAATCTGCAGTTAAAGAACTGCAGATTTGTTTGGAAATTTCAATAGCTTGAAAAGTTTAATAAAAGGAAAGAATTTTTTGACAAAGATTTAAACCAAATTTGCTTATGCTCTTCGGCAGGAATGGCCAAATGAAAGTCTTTAGTGTGATTGCACTGAAACACAAAATTATCGGCATCGCCGTATCTTCCACTAGTACAATTTCGACTATTTAAAATCTTAAACCTAAAGAGATATGATTGGAAGGGGCCGTGGTTAGTTGCAAAATAAATTAAAGATTGATTCAGTGGCGAATCCAGGATTTGGGTCTGGGGAGGGTGTACGAATAAGGGGCTGGTAGATTTAAAATTACATCACAATCTGTGGCAATTTTAGCAAATTGATCGGCCAATTCATTCCCTGGGATTCCAGCATGTGCCTTCGCCGAGGTGAAGCTGACTAAATTTTTAGCTTTAAAAATATTTTGTTTAATATCCAAAATTAAACTGGAATTAATTGAAGTGGAAGAAAGAGTGTCTAAAGAAGATACACTGTCAGAAAACATTTTAACTTGAACACCTTTATCCAAGGCCCACCCTGCAGCAAAATTAACTGCAGACAATTCAGCCTGGTAAACATAGTTATAATGATTTAATTTATTAAAGATGCACGCAGAGAATCCAATGTTGTCATCAACTTTGGATGCATCGGTGTACATTGCAAACTCCTCATCATCAAAAGATGACAATTCAATAATTTTTATGCCTAGCATCAATAGTTTTAATTGACCGGTGATTATCTAAAATATCTGGATATTTCACGTCAGGCATGGCCGAGCGAAGCGATGTCCTGCTTTAACCCGACCTTTGGGTATTTCGTCTGTTTGTCTGTAAATTTATGTGTTACGCAATCTCGGCTAAACTACTAAACAATTAAAGGCCCTTCAATGCACCCTGCAAATTTCAGTATTGAAAAGTAAATTTTGGCTTCTGCAGACTCAGAGATTTGCATTAGAAACTCAATATTTACTAACGGCTGAAAGACTGATGATGGTACGGGCTCGGCGTTTTGCTTCTTTGGCCAAAATTGTCAAATTGAAAAGGAATGGCTGGCGAAACTTTCAATGAGCAATAGTATATTTCAGGCTGAACTGACAGAAATTGGCGAAGTAATTCGTTTCCTTTTAAGTTCTTTTATTTCACGAAAAATAAGGACCAATATTTTGTTTTGACATCCATATTTTTGGTAATCCATACATCCATTATTCTTCTCTACATTTTAGTACACTAATGAAAGCATGCTTTTTAAAAACTCTTTTATTTTTGTTTAATTTCCACTTTTTTAATCATTAATATATTTTATTATTCATAATCTTAAATTTTATGAAATCTTATAATCAATTTTTTTCTCAAATTCATTAACAGGTGGAGCCTCTCATACTGAATTAAATTTAACAGATTAAGTGATAAGCAAACTCAGAATATATTAAAATAATTTTCATCGGCGACACACAACTGTACAAAATTTCACAACTCAAGTTCATCAGATAATGGGAAGAGAGTCGAGTGCATAATTCTATCTTTACAAGCATTAATGAATTGATGTTAAACAAAAGCGTGTAATAGCTGCTGAACGCAACGGTTCTAAACATAGTCGATAGTTTTAAGGGTGCTTAGTTTAGTTTTAGTTTCATTAAAGTTCTGTTCCAAAGGAACATAAGGGCTATTTTGGGATGGATCTCGAAGCATTAAACAAAGGTCAGATGACGAGGACGACACCTGAGCTGGCAGCTCCATCTCCAAATTTCCTCACCGGGTTGGTTGCAAGGCGTTTGGCCCCCGACGTCAGATTCGGCGTGCAGCAGGCCCATGCACGGTGGATCTTTAGTGGAATTGGGTTTCGAAATTGGAACCCTCAGGACCCCGAGGTCGGGATCTTACCACTAGGCCACCGCGGCCCTTTAAGTGTACATTTGAAAAGTCCATGAAATAGTTAAAGGTATGTTTTTAAGAATTATGGGTTTCAACTATGATACGAGATTTAACACGTTAGTCGCCACGACTCAGGTCTGAGATTCGAACCATCCATATAATTAGATGACCCCTTCTATGCCATCTCTTAACTACAGTAGAGAAGGGGTCATCTCGATAGAATTTAGGTATGAATCGTATTTGATTCATTGGACGATTAACGTGTTGAGTGACTGCATATTTATTAACTTCAACATTCATTAATTTTCTAATTATATTATTTTAGAACATTTCAACATTATAGCACACGATTCGAGACAAAGAAATTTTTATGGTATTATTTTCTGTTTCCATATTATATAGATATGAAGATTCACTCAAAATACTCATTAAAATTTCAACACAATTTCTTCAAAAAGCAACTGCAAAATTTAGATACTGCTTTGTTGTGGACTTGGTTTTATAACTTTAATCGCCTTCAAAACTACTGAAAAGATTTTCTCATAATTAGGAAATGTAAAAGAAAAGAATCCTTCCTTTGTCAGAAGTTTCATTAATGTTCGTGGAACATTCTTTAAAATTTCTTGGCCTGATTAGCCAAAATGTGTCACGTGACCAGCTTTTAAATGGAAGCAGCGCCATTTACGATAAATAATAGCTTTCGTTTTCTTTCATTTGTTCCAAGAGCAAGATTGCGCGGAATTTCTGAGCTTTTTTGCGCTTGTAATGAGAATAACAGCAGAGAAAAGACAATGGACCAGATCTGTTACAACAAGTGAAGCATGAAATATGCTACCATATTTAAAAATTACTCCATTCAAATTTACAAAAAAAGCAACACATTTCGCTTAATTAATTATTTTGCGAGATTCCGCAGCATAAAGGAAAGGATATATCGCGGAACTTTAGCCAGCAGACAGTCAAACCGAAGAAAGAGAGAAGTTAAAAATCGAAATTCATTAAACCTCCGGTCGAAGTTTCAATTAAGCTGTCAGGAGGTTTCGGGGTTATAATCTCCAGGAGAAAGGAGCTCTCAAGTGTTTTAGGGAGATAATGAGAGCTCTTTGAGCTTTTGGTATCCGTAGGTATTCAGTTTCTTGTCAAAAGATGTTTAAGGATTCCTAAGATTTATAACTTGGAGATTAACCGCTTTGATGAACGATGGGTAGATTTTTCTCTGCTGCCTCATTAGATGATTTTGTTTTTGATGCAGTAAGAGTCTAAAACAAGCATGACGTTCTTAAGTGTTCCGCCCTCTTATTTATTGCTTTCGTTGGATGTATGGCATATATCTGAATTTTATCCTACTACACACACATGCCTAAGTTGAAGAAAAAGTCAAATGGACTGGCTAAATGTTTCAGGTTTGAAAACGAATATACAAAATTGTTACTAAACCCATCTTAATATACAGAAGGGAGAGCCTTGAAGCTTTTTTCAGTTTCTACCTGTTTTTGAACGGAAAAATTATCAGAAATAAAAATTTTAAAAAACACGCTTTTATATGTGGTATAGATAAAAGCGTGTTATATTTTTTATTAAAAATCTGGAGATAAATTAAATAAAATAAATTGGAATTTCAATCGCATCACTAATCTATATATTTAAAAAAATTGGTATTAAACTAGAGGGTCAGTGGGCCAGCCACAACCGTTGGACTGATTTAGATAATTTTTATTTCATATAGAAGCTTATGATGTCTAGATGTGCCACCAATGGCCGCCTGCCTCACACCATCTTCCATTTCCGAGAGAAATCGAAAAGACACTACTTCACTGAACATTCTCCATGGGTAAAAATCTTGACAAGGTCCCCCAGCTCCAATCACTGGACCGATTTCAATAATCTTTATTTTATATTAAAACTTATGACCTCCTACGTCATCAAGGGATGCCTCCCACCCACCACCCTCCATTTTCGAGATATATCGCAAAATAAAACTTTGGCTGAGTCCCTCACACTCTACAACTGCCAATTCGCTAATTTATTTCGCCACGTTGAAAGCACAGCCACAGATTATTAATATTAAGGGTGAACAGCTGGTCGCCGAAGGCGGCTAGTATATGTTAATTTTTAATTAATGATTTGGAATTTTCTTTCTTATGATATTCATAGTGGCTTGATTTCCTTACCGCACTGTTTCTGTATTATCTTTTACTTTTGTCTTTGATGTATTTCGTAATTCAATATTATAGTTATTATGAAATATTGTAGCCAATTTTCTCTCAAGTTCACTACTTTATGATAGTTCTCAAAAGGAGCCAAATTTTAATTAAAAGCAATCGATTCATTAATAATTAAGTTCTGAAAATAATAAAATAGTATATTGTCGTTCAAAACATTCAATACCAAATTTCAGAAGTCTAGCACACCTGGAAGGGAGTGAAAAATCGATAACAGGATTCCATCATTACACAATGAATGAAGTTAAGTTAACCCTTTGTTTTCGAGAGGCACCCTCAGTCGCCATTTTAGACGGTGTGTCATTTTCAGGTTTCTGATTTCGATGGTTAAAAAAACAAAACTTATACAATTATATTTTTTACTTTTGGAAACAATAAAATGAGCCCTTGTAATCAGTGAATAATTATACATCTAATAACTTTTTCGAGTGCAAACATTAACAAAATCCCTGTGAAATATCTCATTCCGCCGGGAATCTTGAGTAGTTTTAGTATGAGGGGGTGTTTAGTAGCCTAGTACACTTTAAATAATCCGCCGTCTTTCAAACCTCATAACGTTGGTGTGTCGTGGAAATTTGGATTGTGAAGTATCAGGTCCGTTGTCTTCTTCGTCATCCGACCTCAACTGAACTTTATGATATCTGTCTCAAAACAGTCTGTCGAAACGGGACTTTAAACCTGCAAATCTAATCACACCAAGTCAAAATTTTCACGGCCTTCCTATTTTTAGCATACTGAGGTTTGTAGGGT
The DNA here is from genome assembly GCA_013235015.1 of Araneus ventricosus. Lineage (NCBI taxonomy): Eukaryota > Metazoa > Arthropoda > Arachnida > Araneae > Araneidae > Araneus > Araneus ventricosus. Next base: position 7,047 of record BGPR01052480.1, read on the forward strand.
GGCATCCTGTTTGCAAATTGCGTGATGCAAAATCTTTTCAGAACGTTCTAAAGGGAAGATAGTTGATCTAGAGCTCGAATTTGGCACATAGTTACTTCTTGGGTGATAAATGAAGAGAGGGGTTCAAAATTTTAATGAATTTAAAAATAATCGAAATTTGCAATATTTCGCGAAATATAAAATTCTTCAATAACTCGCATATTACGTACAAACTCATCTTTGAACCAATTTAAGATTCAGAACATTAGCTTTTCAGTGATATCAATTTTATCTTCGTGCTTGAGAAAGAATTTGGAAGCCATTCTAGGAGGGCACCATTTTTTTTTTTTTTTTTTGTCTTGACCGAATCAGATCGGCACTAGTTCTAGACCCTCTTTTGATGGCAATTTTTCTTCCTTTTTTGAGCACGGATTGAAAAGAACTTTGGGGGATAATAGCCTTTGTAGCTGAAAATCCCAGAAACCCCTTTTTCAAATTAAATTTTCGTGCTTTTTTTTTCTTTATTTTTAATAAATTTTTCTAACATAGTTTTAAGCACAATTTTGTAACAATGTTTTTCCTTTATATAACCACTCACAACAAAGTAACAAGATTATAAATAATCAAAAGAACATTTTAATAACTCTCGTGCGAGCAGGCAAAAATAAACATTAGGTTTTGCTGTCTATTACTAATCAATAGTTAACGTTTCAAAAACGGAATTTTTTGAGAAGAAGGTAATGTTCTCATGATGATTTTTTTTTCTGTAAATTGCTGCCATAAAGATCGTTAACCACAGAATGCAACGGCTGATGCAGTCAAGCCAGACGAATAAAAATACACACACAATTCACGCCTAAAACATGATGCTACAATGATTCGGACTAGAAGTTCAGATCTGCATTATTTTTTTTCTTGCGCGACCTGATATTGGCTGGCAACTCAAAGTTTAAAATCCATTGATAATAATTAGAAATACAGGAAAATTGCATTTATTTCTTTATCTCGTAGTAACGCCATGGGACGTAACACTGTTCTCCAGGAACCTTCATCCTGTCCCTACATGCATCTGCTAGGCAAATGCTGTAGTAAATGTTTACTCTGAATTTTAATTAGGGTTTAAATGCCTCACATAATTTCAAAAATTGGTTGCAAATGAAAGTAAATGTAATCACTAAAAGGATTTTAAGCTAAATTAAGTTTGAATTTCAAATCCTTATCGTAAGGACTGCTAACCAGAAACTAGTACGAAGAATGCACTTAAAGCGTGTGATATTTACTTTCTCGTATAGGAAGTATACAAAGAGAAATTATTGTAATCGTCAAAACATTCGAACTCGAGATTTTGAAGAATCTCTACATTTTAGACCTCCCTGAGTCCGAAAAACGCAATTTTGGAACAATGTCTGCCTGTCTGTGAACACGATAACTCAAAACTATTAGAGCTAGATGGATGAAATTTGGTATGTGGTTTTTGCACATAATTTGTAGGTTTCTATCAAATTTTGCACAAATTCCGTCTACCGGAAGTCTGTTTGGCCGTCTGTACGCGTTTTCGAATACAATGCCTCAGATTGTTCCTTTTTTCTACTTTTAAGCAAATAGCTGAAACTAAAAAAAATATAAAAGATTAACTAATTCAGTTTCAAAAGATTAGCTTCTGTATAATTAATAATAATTTAATTTCAAAAATTAGCTTGTATAATTAATAATTATAATTTAATTTCAAAAATTGGTTTCTTTAATTAATAATCATAATTTAATTTCTACAAAGATTGTCTTTGTATAATTAATAATTGCAATTTGATTTCAAACGATTAGCTTCTATTGAATTCTGTTCTTTAAACACTTTTACTAAGTTCGAAATGTTTCATGTTTGTATGTTAGATTGGAATTTTGTGATCGATTTTTCACTCATCTCTTAATGCAGTAGAGTTCTGAAATTTTGTATATTTATTGGATCTTGATGACAATGCAATATTTTAATAATTTTAGAGCTCTCAATTATCAATTTTTTTTAAAAAAATCGCAAAATTACGTTTCCACTCGGTAGGTTTCCGTGGCGCCATCTATAGTATTTTTTGAGAATTAAAATACTTTACACAGTAATTTAAATCTTTCAATAAAAATAAAAATAAGTATATCTTATTATAGATCTTTTAAAAGAAATTGTTGCTGGAATAGTTGAAGAAAAATGGATTTAAGTTCGAAATTTTTTTGTAAGGTCAGAATTTTGTGATCGATTTTTCACTCACTTCTTAATGCACTAGAGTTCTGAAATTTTGTATATTCATTGGGTCTTGATGACAAAATATTTCAGTAACTTTAGAGCTCTTTTCAATAAAATAATTGTTGGAATTAGTTCATGAAAAATTGATTCTAAAATCCCAAAATATTTATAATGCTGAATTATGACATAAATTAAAGACTAAAAACCAAAAAATAATAAATGTAAAAAAACTTTGAAAAGCACTTTAAAAGTTTTTTTTACATTTATGCAATAAAAAAGAAAAAATAACAATTTTTTTCTCAAAAATCAACCAACTTTTTCTGAAAACAAAAATCTTAAAAGCGTGAGGCGCTGAAAACAATAGGAGAAAGATATAAAACCAGAGCCGCACGCTTTTGAGATTTTTGTTTTGACCTCCAGATTCTTCAGAAAAAAATTATTATTATTTCTTTTTTAATGCAGTGGTAAAAGAGTTAAAAAAATTTTTTTAATATTTATTATTAACTTTAACATTCATAGAATATGATCGATGTACTTTAGTGTATAATTACAGCTTAACCCTCTGACTGCATATCCCACGATTTCCACGTTTTGAAAGATCGCCTGTTTTCTGCTGTATCCTGTGATTTTCGTAAGCAAATGGGTTTACTTAGCACGTTTGAAACGTTGAATCATATTGTACTAATAAAGCCATGATTTTAAATATCAATTATCTTAGTTCAACGGTATTTGAACATGTTTTCAAATGTTCTATCTAAATAGTAATTCAAAACAATTATGCAATCAGAGGGTTAATGTCGCCCACCCTTTCAGTATTGCCAGTTTCTGTTATTTGTAGTCTCTTGATAGAAACGATACCAGTAGAGTTCCAGTTTTCAAAATCTTCGTACGGGAGTTATCCCTTATTTCCATTCCCAATAACTCGGCCGTCCCTCGCTGAAGTTCAGGAAAGTTGGTCCTCTTTACACTAATATCTGTGCTTAGTGTTCTCATCAGTTGGCTTTCTAGATTGGTACCCCATCAAGGGCCATGTCTTCCGATGATGGTTGTTTCGATCATCGCAACATTTGTTCGATGAAAGTGGCTTCCGATAATCGAAACATTTGTTCGATGAAAATGGCTTCCGATAATCGAAACATTTGTTCGATGAGAATGTCTTCTAATCACAAACTGCTTGTAATATTGTGCGAGTTCGTAAATGTGCCTATTTCCTTATGGTATCTCCTTATTAGTTATTTTCCTGACCCATAATTCGTAGATTCGCATATAATCATTTGTCAATTCAACTGATTAAAAGTGGTTTAGGCAGACTGATTTAGTGGTTTATATTATAAACTTTTCC
>BGPR01052481.1:0-10597 GCA_013235015.1 Araneus ventricosus
ATATTGGACCGAATCCATCAAAGGGTCTGTCAGTTTATCTGTTTTTGGGTGAGTGAGCCTTATAACTCATAAACGCAACATGCTAGACAAATAAAATTTGGTATGGGGTTCTGTCACCAAAATTAGTTTCCAGTTGAACTAAAGGAGGACGTCCAAAATGCATATTCGGTTTTCTTTATTATAGCACTAAGAAACTCAAAAGCGGCATATTGTGCCGCTGGCTTTCGCTTAACTCTAAATCCTTAGACTTTTGTTAATAATAATAATAAAGGAATTTTTTTAAAAAATTGCCCAACATTTTTTTTCTAATTGGGCCTCGCATCCCTCGTAATATTCGTAACGAATAAAAAAATATATATTTGTAGAATTATTAAAATATTTAAAGAAAAGAAATTAATTAGATAAAAAAATCGTTTGGTCATAAAAGGAATAAATTTAAAAATATCGTTTGGCTGAAAAAGAAATTAAATAAAAATATCTTTTGGCATAATTCTTTTCTAAAGGTTATAAAAATAGTGTGGCAACGATAAATTTGTCTTTTGCTAACGTTGCTTAGCAGCGGAAAAGAATAATGATGATAAAAGATGGAATTCGATGTAAGTCAGTGATGTAACGTTTGTGATGTAAGTGTATGTGTTTGTCTTACATGTTTGTGTTGTGGAAGACGTCCAATAAACATATTATTTTTTAGAAAGAAGGCTCCACGATTATTCAGGCTATGCTGAAATACATCACACCACTAAGGCCGGCCCTGTTTAAAAGGCGTTATAATTTAGTATGTTAACATTTATCGCATTTTGAATGGTTAATGACTGATTATTGCGTAAATAATAGACTGAGATATTTCATTTTATCTCTGTATTATAAAATGATTATCAAAGTTTAAAATCTTTAAGTTTGGTCTTGTATTGTCAAAAATTATGTCAGCAGTAAATAAAAAGGTATGTTTTTCTTAAAATTAAATTTCACATAGAAATACAGTACTTTCCTTAAAAAATCAAGAAATATTATGCAGAAAAAATAAAACTTCGATTATTTCTTTAACCAGCAATAAATTAAAATACTAAATAAAGAAATAATTAAAAATAAAGTGATGAGAAAAAATTATAAATCATAAAAACATCGTAGTCACATCAAAATGATATAGAGATCTGAATTCGTAATGTATGCATTTATGAAAAATAATTGTAGCATTTTGTATGGCACAAATACTTCATTTCTAGAAATGTAGAATTCATATGTAATGAAACCACAAAATTAGAAATAGAAAACAACAGCTAAATAAGGTTGGTTTCCTTTCTCTTTTATACTGGATACAGCAATGAATGAAATCCCTAACAACACAGGATGCTCGACAATATTTTTGCGATATCTTCACGATTAATTGTAGGAAATAACAGAAATAAATAAAAATAATCTCCGTTCATGGTACTGATGTGGTTACCGCCACCTCCATTTGAAACACTTTATTTCTTTCTTTGTAAATGTCTTTATAATATTTTTGTAAAGAGAGGAAATATGCGAGTTACTGCACAAGCGAAAATATATTTTTTTCATATTTAGAAGATTAATTGACCCTCTAACAGATATTTTATATTCCCTGTGGGGCTTTTTGATTTTGTAACAGCGGGAATTCATTCAAATAAACAATGAACTTTAATTCAAATGAACAAATTGTCTATTAAGATTTTAATATTGCATTATAGGGATCAAGATCATTTCTAATTTACAGCTCTCAAATATCTTCAAATGCTAATTTGAACCCCCCCCCCCCCCTTTTTTAGGGAAAATTTATAAATTTTTATTTTATTTTATTTGTCTAAAACTAGGAATTATGAAAAAGCATAAGTATTCGTGAAAAATAGCTAATTTTTTCAATAATTTTTTAAATTTTATCGCCTACCCCCATACTCCCGGGTTTTTAGATGTCTATAATTTTCCCCTCGCCCCCTTACTCCCCCCCCAAATAGCCGCCACTGACAGATCATGTTTTAAAATTAAAGCCACAGAATCATGGGTGTAGGGGAGCCGGCACACCGTTCCGATACTGCTTCTTTTTACGAGAAATAAATGACAAAAAAATTGTGAAGACGTCCTTAAAACAGCGCGATTTTTGTCACCCAAGTTAAAGCGTTCCAGCATTGCTCATTTTGAGACTACATCACTGCACAGAATGATTGAGTTATAGCATAATCCATAGATCAGTTTGAGAACGAAATGAATCTCGCATTTTTAAAAGTATTATTATTCCAACGATAAAAAATTCAGAAATGTTTATTCGAAATGAAAGTTGATAATTATTTCTTATTTCTAATTTACTGCTCTCTTAAGAGTTAAGCTATTTTCTATCAAATATATTAATTCCAATGTTTAATTGCATTTGCTACGTTCTTCCTTGCGTTTTGCCATGTTCTCAGAGAGTGCTCACTACACTGTAAAAAATATCCGTTTTTTTTCCCGGACTTTTTCCGTATATTTGACGGTTTAAAGTTGTTTTGTTGACAAAACGGTTTTTCACCGTTTTTCGCTCCAGCCATAAACGTTTTAAAACCGTCAGTTCAAATTCTATTTTTCGTCATACGGTATTGCTTTCCGTACGATAACTTTCCCTTTTCTTAACTGTAATTCTATTGCATTCATTTCATGTTTTTAATAGGGTTCCATCTCCGTAACCTTAAAACACGTGTTCTGGCAATAGTTGATTTTTACACTACTAGGTGACGCCACTAGAGCTATAGTGACTTTAAAACTCAAATAGATTATTTTTACTTTATTTTGTGAAGTCTCCGGTGGTCTAGTGGTTAGAGCGACTGCCTTTTATTTCTATGAACGCGGTTTCGATCCCCGGCTCGGAGGAGTTAGAAGTTTTGTCACCATCTTGCATCGAAATCGTCCAAGTAAGTTCAATTAAAAATTACACTAATTAAACTAATTGAAATTAATAATTAATCCTTGATTAATTAATATTCCTAATTGATAATACACATCAGCACATTTAAACTCGAACAGAAGGAGAAAAACAACTCAACTCAGTCGATTACGTCACTTAGTTCGATGACTTAATTTTTACGGAGAAAACTTGATTTCATACGGTAAAAAACCGTTTTGCCTACGGATTTACTCGTAACTTTTACGGTTTTGCACAACCAACCCAGCTGCCAGTTTAAAACCGTAAATTTTACGGGATTTTTTTTTTACAGTGTATAGAGGGACTTGCGGAAATCTTGGCCCGCAGATTGGGCTATTAGAGAGTTAAATGTTTCGGTGCAGAACTCAAACGTTAGGTCCTCTGCTCGGCTAATTGTATATAATCTGATGAAATTGGTGTTCCCTTCCCGAGGCCGAGAAGAGATATTCTCTTTGTGGACTGTGGACCTGTTGTTTTGGACTCGTGCAGTGACCAGAAATGTTACAAATTTTGTATTTGCAGACATTCTATTTTATTTTATCTTGTAACCATTTTGCAAACTTGAAGTTCTATAGAGAATTGCTGATGGAGCGGACACTTCGCGACTGAAGTAAAGGGGTCGAAATGTATCGCTATGGAGATCGAGGCTTTTTGCTTTCGACTACGAGACCGGCGTATCGCTCCAGTTGGGTTAAGCCGGCAATTCCTCTGTACTTCACTCCATTCCATTTGTCCCAACACTGGTTTTTTTTTTTTCCTCCACCCATTCAAGTCCAAAAATCAGTCATTCTTTGAAACTCCAAATTGCTCTGGCGGTAGGGGGAGCGATCTTCTCTCCTCTGCTCTACGATTCCCCCCACTGAGCGGATTTCCGATTTGCTACCCTCGTCGCGGGTCTCAATCTAATCACAGCTGTTGATGTACCGAAGGCAAGTAGTATGAAATAAAAATTGTCGAAATAGGTCCAGTGGTTGAAGTTGGAGGACTGTCTTATGGTTTTTCTCCATAGAGAATGCACAGTGAAATAGTGTTTTTTCGATTTGTCTCGAAAATGGAGGGTTGTGGAGGGCAGTCGACTATTCATGATGTACCTTGACATTATAAGCGTCCATATTAAACGAAAATTATGAAAATTGGTCCAGTGGTTGGGGTCGTACTGGTTTTCTGGTTTTGCCAATTATTTTAAATCTATAGATAACGTAAAGCTTCTAAAACTTTTCCCACTCGCCTCCAGTTTTGGACAACAAAAAAATTCCTCGCCTTTATTTCCGCATGAAAATATTTTCGCGCAGGCGGCCCCCCCCCCAGTGTACCAGTGTGTGTTGGCGTTCTACATGACATCCATCTAGATCTAGAGCAACGAGATGTGACACAAACAGACTTTGGAGAGTGGGAATGTGCACCTTGGAGCCGTCTTTTGAAATTTTAATTAATTAAAAATTAAGCTAAATTTTGGCGCTTTTCCTTAATAACTTCCAAAAATATCACAGCACAAAAATAATTTTTACACCATCTGAAATTTATAAATGATATCAATTAAGTTATCATGTGATTTTTTTCTCTAATTTTAATAATTTTTTAAAACTATTTTCTGCCATAATTTACAACGATACCTTTCATTGTTGCAACGCATTTCAAACCGTTTTCATTGTTAAAACAAATATTTATTTGCGTGTTTCTCTTCCATTGTTGAAAGCTGAGAAAATATCTAACTGAATTTAACTTTCTTCTTTTATTTGATCAATTTTTCTGAGAAATCTGTAAATTAAGTCCTCAAGAAAGTAAGAATATAATGAAATTATCCAGTAAGCTGAAAGATTATCGTTCGTATGTTTTAATTCTCTTTATCAGCGTGTTTTAAGCCAAATAGCATACTGCTGGACGTAAAATGTGCGCGCCAATCTAATGTTGACATCAAATGCGTATTTTACGTTTGTAGACAAGGAAAACAGAACAAGTGCAAGGCTATGAAAAGAACGCGGGTTAAATGTCTCTCTATAGCAATTTGAAGTTTAAAACTACTTTGTTAAGAGAACCATGAATATAAAATTAAGCGTAAGAGATTCAGTTGAAACTTAATTTCCGGCGATCAAGCTGGTCGCCGAAGGCTGCTAGTAAATAATATAATTACAAATGTAATAAATTTCGATGTTTGTTGTATTTAATATATACAACACAGAAAAATTTATGATAATAATTAACGATACAAATGTCTTGAATTATTAAATTTGTGTATTCCTTTTAATGATAAATTAGTTAAGAAATTAAAGTCTTTACATTGATGATAAACTATTTATGAAATTAAAATTAAGATATAATTTATACCACAAATTATTAATAAATATTACGTAAAAGTACCAAAAATTTATTATTAAAGTTACGTATGAGGGATCCGGATCCCGGATCGGCTAAGTAACTCTTAACGGGTCCGATCAACCGACCATAGTACAAACATTGCATTAGTTTATCCATTCTTTTTATTTGAAAGATACATAGGAAGTTACTGTACAATGTAAATTCGAATTTGAGACAAAAACTCCTTATTATACTGCTATATCTTTGTGATACATTGATGATGAACAAAATTTATTACTATTAAATAAGTTCTAGTGCGATATTGTATGATTTCTAGTGCATGATTATTGAACTGATCTGAAGAATTGTCTGTTTACACAAACAAAAGTCACGTCTTGTGATTGCTGGCTGTCAAGTGGCAACTCAAGTGCTGTAAATTTGTCTTGATTTTTGCCGACAAAATTACTACAGTAAATTTATACTTTTCACAGATTTTAAAACAATGTTCAGTGGCAAATGTGCGCTAGTCACTGGTGCAGGAAGAGGTTTGTATGATTTAAAGTTGTGATGTTTTGAATTCATTTAATTAACAATTAATTTTGTTTATAGAAATAATTATCATTTATCAAAAGATAGTTTGTTGAGAAAAGATTACTTAATGTTTGTGAGAATATTTCTAAGCACATTTGTTTGCTAATCTTCATGTTGATTTTGTATGCATTCTCTATTGTTCAAATTCACACAGACATTTAATTAATGTATTAAAATTTTTAACATTCTTAATCAATGTGTGCTCACTCTCTAAAGCCTTTGTTTTCCTGTTTTACACCTTAATTTTTGTTAAAGTAGTTATATTGTTAGAAAATGTGAGTTCACATGTAAAAAAATTATAAATAATCCACATATGATCATTTAGTATTTTATATCTGTTTTCTTTTTTTTAAGATCTGGTGTTTTACTAATTTTGGTCAAAGATCATTTTTGCATTTCATTCTAATATGGTGTCTGCAGTCAAATTGCAATTTTCTTTCTCTTTATTTTTTTTTAATTCAAATTCCTTTCTATTGCAATGTGTACTTTTAGCAGACACATTAGTTTTCTTTGTTGGCATAAGATTCATCAAAGGTGTGTATACAATTTTTAAGATGTGATTATACATTGATATGTATTAAACTTCTAATTTGCATCAAGCATTGTAAAGTTTTTTAAGATGATATTTTAGTATAAAATAAAAAAACCTTACACAATAAAAACTGAAACTTTCTTCCACCTTTTTTGAACATAACATGGAAACCATATTATATATTGTAATCATAAAAAATGTGTCTTTAATATGTTGTTTTAATTCTTTTTATGGACAAATTAAAGAGACTTATAAAAGTCAAAACTTTAACTCTTACTTCACTTTTTTGACATTTCAGCTATTTTTAAGAACTGAAATTTATACTAAGAATAATGAAATATATTGTAAGTGTATTAATGGGATCTTAATAAAAATGTAAACAAGGAAAATTATTCACTTTCTTTTAATGTTCTGCCATGTAAAAATTGTATAATCAAAATTTATGGTTGAAATCTAGAAGTTGGTAAATACTCTAAAAAAAAACACCAAGTTGCCAAAGATAATGCAAGCAATGAGGTGCAATCAGTGGCGGTTTTCCGCACAGGCGTTAGAGGCGCTCGCCTCGTGCCTTTAAAATTCAGGGGGCCTCAAAATCCATTCGACATACACAGCAATGCAAATTGATGGTGAATTAGTGACATTCGGTTGGGGTATCAAAACCTATTGGACGTAAATTGTAGTTATGCCGAAGGCGCGACATTGAGTAAAGGCAGGGGCGTTGTGCATCGACGGTAACGGGCCTCAAAACCTATTCTACGCACATCATAGGGCTAAGCCGATGGGGAAGTTGAGACATTGGGTAGAGAGAGGGGGCCTCAGGTCAGTTTTGCGCCTGTGGCCTCATATTGACAAAATCCGCCACTGGGTGCAATGGTCAAGGTCTGACTTTGGCGTTTTGGTGCCATTTCGAGAATGTGCACCAACTTCTAGATTTGAAAGAAATTTATAAGTATTCAGATCTCTCAATAACTTTGTATTTCTTTTTATGAAAATCTTTACAGAAAGACTTCAAAAAAGCTGGATAACTTCTTTATTTTCACTTTTATTTGGAAAAAATGTATTCTTTATGTAAGGAAGAATTAACTATGGATTATTTTGCTGTTTTTAGGTATAGGACGAGCTTTAGCAATTGAATTGGCTAAGCATGGAGCTCATGTGATTGCACTAAGCCGAACAAAGGAACATTTAATAACTTTAAAAAATGAAGTAAGATCTTGAATTTTTAAAATTTTCACAGCCAATCTAATATGAATGTTATTTTTCTTTAATTATTGAATCATGTTCAACATAACTGAATATCATTGCTAAATCAAATAATTAAAAAATCAATTTTTATTTTCATGGTCACTTTGATTCTGTATTCATGTTATGAAATGAATCCTTTAAATATATATTTTTAAGACAAGATTTAAAATATCGTTATTATAAAAATCAATGAAATGGTGAATTTGTTTAGACCGTGTATGTAAAGTGCACTTATAGAAATATATAAAATGAGCTTTAATTAAGTTACAACTTTAAACTAAAATAGCTTCTTAGGCCTTCACTAGATGTCACTATGAATGCATGCAATGAGAGGGTAAAAAGGAAATAATTTAACATCACACCCACTCTTTTATAATATGTCTTCCTATTGTTAATGTAATCCAAGATTTCACCAAAATCTGTGCTAAAAGTAATAAATGTATCAGAATTGTAAAAGATAAAACTGTTTAAAATGTTAATAAGGGAGACTTAAATAAAAATACTTCTGAGCCCAAGGCTCAACAGAAAGCCATTTCAATCAAGAAATAAGAGAGATTTTAAGAATTCCAAATGTACATTTATTTACAGAAACATCACAAATTTATTTTTACAAAGCATGGAAACTGGAATGGAAAATGCCAGATACACAGTTTTTAAATAACAATACAGTGGTGCACACTTTAGTAGCACTGTCATTTGTTTGCACCAATACCCAATATCCTATTCAACTGAATTTTATGTGTTTATTGTTAAAAACTGATATTTGTGTGGTGAAAATGCAACACTGTTTGTAATAAAGTTGTTTTGAACTTTAAAAAAAAAAACTAAGCTTTCTAGAGCCTCGGTAAAAGATTCTGATGAGAAAAAAAAGAGAGAGACTATTTTGGTTATGTCTACGATTATTTCAACAATAGTCTGGATTTTTTTTTTTTTTTTGTTAGGTGCTACACAATTGTGTTACTCTGAAAGTTTTAACTTTGAAAACATTGGTTAACCTGGAGTTTAGGGTGTGTACTCGCTTCGTTTCCCTTAAGCTCACCAATTGTTTGTCGCCAAAAGAGAGAGTGCCAGAACATTTGTTTTGGATGCGAGTTGAAAATTTTTTCGGCGTCATTTGCGCATGCACCAACAGTGATTTGTTTACTCGTCTATGGCACATGCCCTTAATTTTGCCTCATTTCCATTGGTCCACTGTTTGCTCTCTTCAATTTGATTGGTCAGTGCATGAATTTAAATAATACTTCATTTGGAATTCTTGGTCATTTGCCAAAAAAATATTTTTAATAACTGTTCGCTTCTCTTATGAAAAATTTTGTGTATTGAATTTGCTGGTTCTCTTTCACTGTGTTCTTGATTATGGCTTCCAAATATCGAACAAGGAATGTTTTTTCTGGAAACAATGGTTCCCTTGCTACGTTTCATCATCTTCAGATGTGTTTTTCCTTTGTGTTTCGTCTGACAATGAAAGAGTGAAGCTAGGAGGGGCCCGCTTTGTTGAAAGCAAAGCTGCTGATGTTTTTTTAAGTTAAAAAAATTTGCCCAGTGCACACTTGCAATGACGAAGGCATTGTGTACTCAATCTCTTTTTTTGAGATGCCGTAGGCATTGAATGTGCAGGAGACTTATAAAAAAACTCTCTGTGTGCAGATCCTAAACAACGTTTGGCGACAGCAAAGAAAATTTGCGAGAAAATAGTATGCACCCTAAACTCCAGGTTTACCAAAACATTATCCATTAAATTCCTTTTTCATGTTCCTTTGAATAAAAAAGTTTGTAGTATTATTTGCAAGGATTCAAAAGTTATTTTAGTTCAAAGTTACAAGTTAATCAAAATTCAGCATTGCTTCCTATGTGCTGTCAACTTTTATTTCTTATTGAATATAAATCCAATTAATTTTATTAACATGTTTGTAACTGCTTTTTCTATTTTTTAAGATTCCTGCAATTGAAATTGTTTCTGTTGATGTTGCAAACTGGAGAGAGACTGAAACTGTAGTTAAACAACTTGGGCCTATTGATCTGCTTGTTAATAATGCTGGAATTGCTTGCCTGGAGGAAGTTGGGAAAATCACAGAAGAATCTTTTGATAAGTAAAGATATTTCAGTGTTTTTTCATTTGTTTAATGTATATTCTAATTTGTTTTTCATTTGTTTTTATTCATTACTTTGCAGTGTTTTTGCCGTGAATGTAAGAGCAGTTGTAAATATTTCTCAGGTATAGTCATGTATTATTAAAATTCAGTCTAATTTTCTTCTTTCTTTCTCTTTAGATACTTCTACTTTATTTCAGCTTCTTATTTTCTATTTGCAGTCTTCAAAATAAATACTTGTATTAAAATTGTGAAATTTTTAAATAGAATGAAACTAATTGTAGAACATTTTTTGCTTAAGATCATAACCTATGTAACATCTACTTTTATCATGCAATATCTAGTTAATTATATCTGTTGAGTTGAAACAACTATAGTATTATTAAACGAACATCATTAAAATTCAGTAACATATGCTTGGACACTTTCTGAAAATTCAACAATGTTTTTCAGTTTTGGGTTTGAAAAAAAAAAAAGAAAGAGACATACTTACAATTTATTATTCATTTGTCTTTTCATTTCGGGGACTCCACCTACCCACCAATGTGCCCACAGTGTAACTGTATTATGTCTGTTTATCCTGGACTCTCGGAACGTTCACACTTTTTTAAAACTATTACAATTTCATTGTCTGTTTTACTTGGAAAAATTCCTAATATTCATCTTTTTGCTGTCTTGAAGTCAATAGGATTTTATTCTCTTATATAAACATTTTTCAGATTTTTTTACATCGCTTTTTACACATTTGGTAATATATATATATATTTTTTTTTATCTTGACACAATTTAGTCTGGCACAGTTTAGTCAGCTTAATGTCTTGCACCAAAAAACGAATCACCTACCCACCTCATAAATCTGAACTGATTTAAAATACACAAGATTATTTTGCTTTTCTGTTTTTGTTTCTTCACCTGAAATAATTCATAACACATATG
>BGPR01052482.1:0-10596 GCA_013235015.1 Araneus ventricosus
CCAATTATTTTGATCTTTTAGCTTTCAGGTTAGAAATCTTGCTTTTAAAGCAAATAAGTGAATCTTTTTTGTATTTAATTATATCTCTGAGATCTTAAAAATTCTTTATTCATTGTTTTCAAAGAAAATATACTGTTACGAACATGGAAAGTCGCTTCCCAGCAATGTTAGTCTTATGGTTGGGAAGATAGTTTTACAGGGGCAAGTATGGAATGACTGGCAGCGGCCAGGCCTGGACCCCTGACCTTGGTGACCATCTTGGCGATAAATATGGGATCTCAAAGCTGTTGGAATTTTCTGGATATCTCCATTAGGAGAGGAGATACGCTTGAATGTACTAGATGATTCCATGTGACGTCACGGCTTGCCGGGAGAGCATATATAAGGAGCGCGCTTGGATCACAGAGGGCTGAATGTTGATCGACTGATATCGCCTTTGGAGTGCGAATCCCTTCTTGGAGTTTTATCCGATGCGCGAGCAAGTAAGCTGTTAGACGCCGAGCGGTATTGAGTGTAGTGTGTGTTGATCGACTGGAACGACTTTGGAGTTTCGTCTGCAGAGCGAGCTAGAAAGCCGATGAACTGAGCGCTATTAAAAGTGCTGTTATTGTCATTATTAGTGATTTGCTGACTATTTGTGTTGCTAAATCTGAAAGTGCTGAACTGTTATTACCTGCGAATTGTTGTCTGTTTGCGTTGCTAATCCGTGCAAGATCCTGTTACCTGTGCTACGTGTTTTCCTGCATATTTGTGAATAAACCTATTATTCTGCGTCTTGGACTGTTTACACCATACATTCACTGAACGATTTTTGTGACAATACATATAAATACGAACTATCTGCTTTTGAACTGAACCTGAAAGACGGAAAAAGACGTCTCTGCCGCTAGGAGGGATATATTCGAAAATTCGGTTTTGATTTTTAATATTTAAAAATAGAAACTTTATCGATTCCAAATATATATATATCGCCAGTAACAACTGAAATGGACTCGAAAACACAGTAGCATCGTTATTGTTATAATCCAAATCATTCTAGCATATGTGGAACGACCACATATGTCCATGAACTCCCAAACAACGCATATGTTAAGGGATTTTTCAATATCTCGTCGATAATACCTGCTAGAATATAAACGGGAGAAGACTGTGCCTGCCGATGGAGATACTTAATATATTCAATTACGTCGAGTATTTTAAATTAATCCCAAGAAAAAGAAGTTTAAAAAAAGCGTAGCTTCTGACTTTTTTTTTTGTTAATATCTTTATTTGGTCCTTTTCCGTTAGCCGGGCGCAAATGTCGCCGATTGTGAACCAAGCGCGAGCCAAGTCGCCGGGCGCAAATGTCGCCAATTGCGAGCCAAGTCGGCGGGCGTAAATTTCGCCAAAATTTGGCGGAATTCTGCATTATTGGGCGGCGATTTTTCGCTTGCGCCCGGCTAAGATGATGTCGCCAATTGTGAACCAAACGCGAGCCAAGTCGGCGGGCGCAAATGTCGCCAAAAGTTGGCGGAATTCTGCATTATTTGGCGATTTTTCGCTTGCGCCCGGCTAACGGAAAAGTACCCTTTATTTGACTGGGAATCGAATTTGATTTTGAATTACATATTAGTCTGTTAATGTGGAGTTGACGGTACCGACTTACTTCGTTCCTCTTAGGATCGCCAACTCTTTGCCGCCAAGAATGGAGATGAAAGAACATTTCTTTTGGTTGCGCAATGATGTCTTTAACGAGTTACATGTGCGCATGCGCTGAAATTGATCTTTTCATCAGTTTTCTGCGCATGGCGCGATATTGAGATTTGTTTTGATTGGTTTGTTCTGTTCATTTCAACGATGTGATTGGTCAATTTATTCGAATTTGATTAAAACTTCGTTTGGAATTCTACGAATTGATTCTTGACTGATTTCATCATTTCAAAAGTGCTTGCTTCGAACTTGGGCATGTTTTTCTATTTTTTGTTTATCAATAAAAAAGCAAAGCTACTAGTTTCCCACTTCGCAGAAAGCGAAGCCACTGATGTTTTTTTTCAAGTTAAAAAAATTTGCCCGGAACACACTTGCAATGCCGCGGGCATTGCATGAGGAAATTCTTGATTTAAGGATTTTTTTTAAGAAATTGATTTTTAAAATTCAATGAATGAGCGAAGCTACTAGTGGCAAGCTATGCTGAAAGCGAAGCCGCTGATGTTTTTTTTTAAGTTAAAGAAATTTGCCCGGTACATGCTTGAAATGTCGCAGGCATTGCGTGCTCAATCACTCGTTTTCAGGTGACGCATGTGCAAGAGAGCAATAAAAAGAGCACTGCACATCCAAAACAGTATTTGGCGATGCCACATGAAATTGCACCAAGAAAAATTGGCAAGAAACAGGTAGGTAATGTAAACTCCACATTTACCTATTAGTCTTAAATACATTATGGTTAGGTATAAGAATCGCAACATATTTTGTCGTTATTATTGTTACAATCCAAACCATTCTAGCAGATGTGGAACGACCCCATAAGTTCATGAACTCCCCCAAAGCACAAAATGTTAAGGGATTTTCTAATATCTCATCGATAACGCGTGATAGATTATAAACGATAGAGGACTGTGCCTGTTTAAGTTTCTAACAAGTCTGATAAATTTTGTATTCCAGCTCAGTGGTAAAACGAGGAACAAAATTATCTTATTTTTCAGGTCAGTAAATCGCAAAGATTCTGTAACTATTTTCAGTTAAAAATTTATTTTAACTTGTTTCTCTGATTTATATAATCTTGGATACTTTAACCGAATCGCAGACAAAAACCGCCAAATCTTAGCGGCAGTTCGCCAATTCTTAGAAATAGTTTATTAAGCTAGAAAACACCAAATTCAATGTCAATGCGATGAAAAAAAATAAGATCCCAAAGTATATTAATATTGAAAACTGTTTTTTAAAAAAGTGCGTGATCTGTATTTATGTCCAAGATGATTAGCATAATATAGCATTTTCTAACTAAACTTTTTCGGATAAAAACATTTTTAGTTCAAATGTTTGGCAATGTATGTGAACATTTTTTTTCTATTTTTCCCCGTGTAATTACCGGCCTAGATTTTCTAAATTTCCTCCTTAAAAGACATTTTACTGATATATTACATCTGAACGGGAAAATATGAATTCGTTTTTATTACATTCTCTTTTTACTTTCTCGTATACGAAGTATACAAAGAGAAAGTATTGTAATCGTCAAAAAATTCGAACTCGAGATTTTGACGAATCTCCACGTTTTAGACCTCCCTGATTCCGAAAAACACAATTTTGGAATTATGTCTGTCTGTGTGTGTGTCTGTATGTGTGTCTGTGTGTCTGTCTGTGTGTGTGTCTGTGAACACGATAACTCGAAAACTATTAGAGCTACGGGGATAAAATTTGGTATGTGGTCTTTAAACATAATTTGTAGGTTTCTATCAAATTTTGGACAAAATCCGTCAACGGGAAGTCTGTCTGTCTGTATGTTCGGGGTCATGCGAACGCTATAACTCAAAAACTTGAAAAGCCAGATGGATAAAATTTTATACACAGTTTTATCGTCATGAATGTAGGTCTGTATAAAATTTTGGGCCAAATCCGTCAAAGGTTTGACTGTCTGTCGGTCTGTATAATCGCATACTTGTTCAGTTTTGAAACTAACTGCCTGCGCATGCCTACTGGTGACATGTGAAAAGAAGAAGGGACTCCGAAACTTGGCAGTTTGCCAAAAACCAATTCTGGCGCGATTTTGTAAGGAAGCAAACATTCAGGGAGTCTCGCCAGGTCCTGTTGCGCAGAAGAATGCGCAGGGGATTTGAATTTGTTTTGATCCTTCAAACCACGCGTGGTTCCAACTTTGGTTTACTTGCGACGGAAGTTTATTTGACGTCTTTTATTATTCTAGTTTTCTCTACATGTGTTAGGAGTATACGAGAAAGTTTAGGGGAGACCACTCCCGCTGGTTTAGAATTTTTGCTGACATAATTCCCGATAATCAATGTTTTAAAAAAATAATCGTCTAAAAAAAAACAGTTCGATTTGCTTTTGTAATTTTATATGACTACAGAGTGAATATTGTTAGCTTCATATAATAGCTGCATTTGTGCCAATGTGAATGAACTCGATTTGAATAAAAAATTATGTCATTATTTTAACTGAATTAGAAATCAGAAGTTTGCCAACTTTTTACTGCATGTCTAAGGAGATTTTTTATGTGTTAGATGGCTTCAACTTTCTAAAATTAGCCTATTCTATCAATTCCCGTTTCAGAAATGAGAAAAAAATACCTTTAACAATAGAAAGCATTATTGAGAATTAAATTATTAATTGCAACAAAGCATTGCGTTGTTAGAAGTGGAGAATCTATTGTTGAAATTGTTTTAGAGGTACAGCTTTAAACAATGATTTTTACAAAATCTAAACAACGTCCAAAATCATTATTGTTAATATTTATTCTGAAAGCGCCTTTTCTCCGCCATCTTGAAAAATTCTGCTGAAAATTATTCTCGTTTCAAATGAATTCAAAAGAAAATCTTCTTGGAGCATCTTCTGACGTTTGTGATCTTCTGTTCGATGCAGGTTAGTAATAAATATCTTCTTCAAGCAATGGTCTTATAATAAATTTACCATGAAATGTTATTATCAGAATTATTGCAAGTTCCTTAATTCTTTAGAATCCAAATTACAAATATTAGGTTTCCAACGATTTTTTCCCTTATTAAGCAAATTTGTAATGTTTCCTCATCTGAAAATTTAAGTTGCTTAAAAAAAGCAGCGTTGGACGATTGTTTTGTTTCCAATTGATTTCATTTTGAAATAAATACATTAAGTGATATCATATTGATAAATTTATTGTTCTCGTATTTTTTTCTCATAATTTCATTCTTTTTAACTTTAGTTAGAAGATAGTTTTAATCAGAGTTCAGAGTTCCCCAAAATATTTAATATCATGATTTAACTATTTCAAACAGTTGTCCATGGGAATTTTAGCAACAGAGGATGTCTTCCCCTAATTTCAGACAGTTGCAGTTAATAAATATTGAAATATTTCAAGGCCTGAAGAAAGACTGGTAAATGCTGTTGATTCTTGGTGATGTTTTGGAGAAGTCCTAGTAAGACGGAGATGCTTGAAGAAGATTGAAGTTTTCTCAGATTCACTCTGTAAGTTTTACTTTGGTCACAATTCAGGAGAATGGGTTCAATATCGATATCTTAATTGGCATAAGGGGTTGGTGTATAAACCAAATTTATGTAAAATAGCTGGAGTGATGAACATATGGGTATGAATGAGTGAAATAGCGATGTCTTCTCATCTATCTTTCAACCATGGCGGCGGAGCGATAATTTCTGAGATACCCCTCACCCCCTCCCTAGATTCTTGATATTTTCTATTTTTGAATGCTTCAATCGGTTCTCGATAGGCTTTTTTTCTTTTCTTTTCTTTTTGAAAATTGTGAGGTGATATGTTCCTCTACAATTCAATCTAGGTAAGGATTTGAATCCGTTGCTCTTTTCACGAAAAAGTCTGCCTTTTCATTCCAAAAAAATGTTTGTATGACTTTGCGTCCAATTGGATATGATTTATTGAATTCAACTTTGCCCTAATATTGATTTTATGGTTTTATTGTAGAATATATGGGTAATCTTTGGGAATTCTGTAGACATATTTTTAATGTTTGTACGGCAGATAAAATGTCGGTCAAAATCATTATGTTTTTCTCGGCAATTGAAAAATCGTCCATTGCTTGGCAGATTGCGAGAGCTTCACCTGTAAATATGGAATTAATAGAAAGGATCCGGAACACGAATGAATGCCGATTAGAAATGCCAGTAATTGAAGCAAGATTCAGTGACTTGGAAGTTCCTAACATTCTTGTAATAAAAGAATGTTAGGAATTATCATTGACGTATTCTTTAAAAAGCTCTTCCATAGCACTATGCAACATTGCTTTTTTGCCAATGATATTCCAGCGATTTTAGGGCAAATTTATGGTGTTGATTCCAAATATGGCATTCTTTTTGTCAGATTGGCTCTAATTTTTGAGATAAAGTGAAAATTAAATTTCAATAGTTATAAGTACGCACTACTCAAATCGAATTGAAACTGTATCATATATAAATGAATAATAAATTAAATCAATTCATTAAATGAACTTCATCCCAAAGAGCAATCAATTTATAAATCGGAAGATAAATCTATACAGAAATCACATGAAATCTGTGTCAAGTGTAAGTTAAAGAATAAAATTCAAAACAATATTAATCAATGAAAGATAGAAAGAAATTTCAATAAATAAAATAGATGAATCAGAATGCCACGGTAAAAAAATGATAATATTGGATCTCATGGAAAAGCTTTTATATAATTTCCTTTTACGTATAATGGAAGATTCGTGTTGGAGTCTCTAGTAATAATCTGCCAGCATTTATATGTTTATTCCATTGCTTTGATATCCTGGTAACATAAGCCTTTTCTTGAAGTTGTGGCAATTTTTGTTACTTTCTGTATTCTTGGCATACACTCTGAACTAATAACATTCTAGTTTCGGAGCTTAGTTTTTCGAGTGTTGCCCTAAACAAAGAAAAAAAAATAAATTTGATATTTTTTAAGATCTTGATAACATTTTGCTATGAATATATATTGGCCTGCTGCATTTCATAGACGAAATAATGTCTGAAGGTTATTGTGTTGATTAGGAACTAAAAATTGCAGTAATTTCACATATTTTTGGATCATGATTTAATTTGCATCATGTTTATTCCCATGTAAAGAGCTCATTTCATGCCAATATAAAGTGTATCCAAAATGCGAAAAATCACATGAAATGGTTACTTTTTTTAGTTTAGCATATAATTAATAAATTAAGTATTTATATTCTTATACAGAAGAAAGTGTTTTGGCATCTTATTTTTTTAGTTTTAAGCTTAGTCAAAAGAATTTTTTGGCTCATATTTCGCAGCAATACTAATTTGCTTAACTTTTATCGCTGCACAAAGCGAACTACTAATCAATCACCAATTTTTAAAATATTCCGTGCATAACGAATTTTTGTCGGCTAGGCTTAAAAATACGGTATGGTCCCATCGCCAAGTTCGCAAAACTTTCGCAAAACATTAGGTCTTAACCGTGTTCAATCTAATGTCAAATTTGGCGAATTGCCTGTTGAAAAAAATTCAGATTTGGCGGTCATACCACGTTTTTAAATCTAAGCTGGTTAATCATCAAAACTTAATTTTTTTTCCTATACTTTTTTCTGTTCAAGCATAAATTTTACCCATAAGTGGCACTTTTTATTTGACTTGTCAGGCCTGCAGATGTGCGGATGCGTGCAAATTACGCCAATTTAAAGAGCAAAATTGGCGATTATTCGCAAGAACTGTTACGTGAGATTAGGTACTTTGTACATTTGGCGCGTGCTTTGGTTACCGTCGAGTTAATGGGACGAACAATTTTTACTTTCTCGTATACGAACTATACAAAGAGAAAGTATTGTAATCGTCAAAAAATTCGAACTCGAGATTTTGACGAATCTCCACGTTTTAGACCTCCCTGAGTCCGAAAAACACAATTTTGGAATTATGTCTGTCTGTGTGTTTGTGAACACGATAACTCGAAAACTATTTGAGAAACAGGGATGAAATATGGTATGTGATCTTCACATATAATTTGTAAGTTTCTGTCAAATTTTGGACCAAATCCGTCCAAGGGAAGTCTGTCTGTCCACGGTCATGTGAACACTATAACTCAAAAACTTGAATAGCTAGATGGATAAAATTTGGTACACAGTTTTATCGTCATGAATGTAAGTCCGTATTAAATTTTGGACTAAATCCGTAGAAGGGTTGATTGTCTGTCGGTCTGTATAATCGCATATTTTTAATCGCAATAACTTCTTTAAAAATTACTTAGATAAATGAAATTTGGTATGTGGCCTTCTTAGCTTAAATGTAAATTTGTGTCCAATTTTTGTGTCAATCGGTTAAAAAAAGGCGTACAGATTGCATAATTAATTTTCCTAATCCGATTCTCCATACGCATACGTACTGGTAGCAATCTCTGTGCACGCGGAAGAATTACGTCACCTTGTCCTTGAGCCGGCAAGAGTGGAACCTAGCAGTGTGTGATAGTTGCTTTTTAATCGGTACGCATCGCTTTGAATTTGATTCTTTACCTAAATATTTTACAATCACTATAATCTACAATGGAAAACCTTCCGATAGTCATTGGATTCTGGGTTACAGTAGGTTCGAAGTTTTTTTATTCACGCGGGGGATGGGAAACAGCGCCTTTTTGGGGCAGTATACGAGAAAGTTTAGGGGAGACCACTTCCTCTGGTTATGTTGGACAATAAAACTTCGATTAACCGTCACCGTCTGAACCAGGGCTGTGACGGATAACAGGAATAACTTAATACACAGTCACATGATTTCACTGCTGGCTTGGGAGGAAATGAAATCACTAAATACATATGTAGAGTAACGTGATTTCACTGCTGGCTTGGGACGAAAATGAAATCACTTAATACATATGTAGAGTAACGTGATTTCACTGCTGGCTTGGGACGAAAATGAAATTAAAAATATTTACAAGTGAATAATACTTTCTTGTTGTATTTAATTTTCAGATAATTATAATTTGAACTCAGACATCATTTACTTGTCGTCTGATTTCAAATTATAATTACGTGTAAACATATGATATAATTTTAAAAAAGACTTTATTTAATCATACTTTTATTACTGTACTAAAAAGTAGAAATTTTATTATAATTATTTTCTACTATTTAATTTTAAACTATAATAACATTTTAAATACATGATGTGTTTTATTTCGCCTTTTTACAATTTTTAGATTTTCATGCGTTTTGATTTTCCGTGTTCTTATGTAATCGATAATATTTTTAATGTTTTTTGTAGATTTTAATTTTTGAACTCTGTTTTTGGCGCCGTGTTGCGATTTATTTTTATCTCAAGTGTTACAATTTATTTTTATCTCAAGTGTGTATTTACATCTTTAAACTTTTAAGCTCCTGGTGTGTTTTTAGAGGATTCGGTGCTTGCGTGTTTTGACTTTTTAATCCTTGCCTTTTGGAAATGGTCTTTTAATTTAAAGAAATACAACTTTTAGAATCATAGTGCAAAATGTTTATTATTTTGTTTATTCTCTGTGCTCAACTTTTTATTTTCTAGCGCATTTTTTTTTATTTATTCGTTTTGGCTTCTGTTCTTTGTGGGTTTGTTGTTTATAGCATTCTGTGGATGGAGTTTTCTCTGTAGTGTGCTTTTCCTTAAATAAATAAATAATAAATAAATAAATAATTGCTATGGAATCTTGAAACCACTTCTTTATCAGATTCAAACTCCATTGCCAGTAGTATTTAATACAGAATTTGTTAGTGAATTATAAACTGATAAGTAAGATAAATATTCTGAAAATATTAAAACAATGTATTCTCACCAAGAATACACAAGTGTATAAATTTCAGAATTTTAGGACACGAAGAAGTGAGTAAAAGAATCGATTAAGAAATTCTGTCTTTACAAACATGAAACAAGTCAAGTTAAATGAAAAGTGTACAAAAACAGTGCGCCATTTTCATTAAACAGTCACCAAGCGTTCTGCATTAGGATTTTATTTTGGAACAACATTTGAGTCACTCTGAAATGCGGAATTGCTTTTCAAAGCTTTGAAAACGAATGATAGAAACAACTTTATTGTTGTTACAGTAGTTGCTGCTTCTTTGTACATATTTACAACAATAAGTGGCCTTCGGCAGTCTCTATTAGCCATTTATCGAGTTGGTTTGTTCTTGAAAATTTTGTAACGATTTCTTTTCTTTTAAGTGATCTCTTCATTCTAGGATATGGACAGCTGAAATCCAGTGTGCGAGTGAGGTGGCCAGAATGACACGCCCGAACAGAAGGTGGATTCTACCTAGAAGATGAACATTTGTTATACCATTCTTCGAGCTGTGGACCAATCTGTACTTCACTTTATTCGTCGTTACTTGGATTGTGTCAAATTACTCCATGGACTCTTCTTTCGTTTACCTCCAGCAAAGAAGAACGACCATTCCCAAGAAGAAATGTTCAGACTGCCCAACCGCAAATTATGTCAGAATCATTTCTCACTGTGGGGCAATTATGTGGCGGTTGCAGACTGAATTTTGTTCCAACCCATATTTGGGTTATTGTTGTTTCAATAGCTTAAACCGATTTCTGGCTGTAAAAGTAATCTCTTTTTTTTGCAGATGAACTGAACGCTGTGTACAGAATTATTATTTCGTCTCCACAGAACTGGATTGATTTACAGAGAAGTATACTGCATAGACACTTTAGGATTAATGAAAAGACTCCATCAGAAACATTTTTTGCTATTGCATGTCAATTATCGACTTCTTCTGTATTCTGTTTCAAAATGTACGTTATATGGTCAATATTTATTGACAAAACATTAGAGTAATTTTTTCCTCTCGCAAAAGAAAAGGGAGGTCTTTTGACAGCCGTACAGGCTTCGGAGTACCGGCATCTCTCGCATCCGGACGTTGACCATCAAAATTATGAGCCAGATGCGACAGCTGCCTGGTCAGTAGGTGCGTTCTT
>BGPR01052483.1:0-10596 GCA_013235015.1 Araneus ventricosus
TATTTTTCTATTTACAAATAGTAATATGACAAAATTAGCAATAGTACAAAACAAAGCAAATTAAAAAAAACAATGACACAGGTACAAAATACTGTGATAGTTAAAGAAGATATAGTTAAAATATAGAATGTCACAGTCATAAAAATGTACATTCAAGACACAAAAATTGTAAAACTACATCACAATTTGCAGTCTAAATACAATAATAGCAGCACAAGTACAGAAAAATATAGGAATTTTCAATAAAAAATTAGAAAGCATTTTTTAACTGTGATAACTATAAATTTTAATAAATATTTGTATTTTCTTACTTAAAATATCCGTTACCAAAGGATCTTGCAAAACACCAATCACTTTACCAGGTGGAGATTTTTTTAAAAAAAGCTTCTATTTTATTCTGATTATGTTAAAGCTATTTTTCAAAGGCTCTTTTTCCAGGGTAAATAAAAGAGCTATCAATTGAGTATATTAACCCAAATTCAAACTAAAGCTTAAATTTTATACTACAACACTAAAGAATTGAATATCCATAAAAATGGACAAACATTTTAAATATTATTAAACTTTAAGAAACTGTCAATTTGGCAACACTTTTTTTCCCACCTAGATGCAATTTTCAGATTATTAAAAAGTGTTTTTACATGTAAAAGGATATTTTATATGAAAAATCAGTTTGAAAACATTCTTTTTGGAAAGAAATTCATGGACTGTTTGACTAATGGTAGAAATTTTTAAATATAATTTTAGTATTTATTTTTAATATTAAAATAACACACACAAAAAGAGATTTTTTAATATCCCATTTTTAAACTTCTGTGGTTATTAAGAAACAAAATTATTATTATTGTTCTTTTTAATTCCCTTCACCATTTTGTTTATCATTTTATACTGAAGGGAAAAGTTGAAAAAGATATTTTAATACATTTTAGATTAGTTCTATTTGAAATTATAGGACCACTGCTATCACTGTATATTACATTTTACAGTGTACTACATTAACATTGTAGTCAATAGAGGCCTTCTTCCCTTTAGTCTTGGTTGTTTTAGATCCTTGACTCGGATTAATGCTCACAAACCACCTAGAAATATAATAATGCACAATTTATTAAATTATTTTATCTCTACAGCAGTTGAGGAATCCAGAAAATTACACAGAAATCAAGCAAACATATTGTGGGTGTACTGTCAAAAGAGACCAAGTCACTTTGTATTACTGTAGATAAAATACATTTTAAAGTTCAGTCATGGGTAAAATCTATATTTTATTCCCATTTCAACACTAAAAGGCTACAATTAGCTTTGTATATTGACTTGGGCTATTTTTTCCCAAAATGTGATAGAATATCAACACTTGAATACAATCCTGAAATACTAAAAGGCAGAAAAAGAAACAAGCCCAGAAATTAATTTAAAAAATATATATGAAAAACTTGCTTTGCTCAATTCTTAAAACTGTAATAAAATTGAGCATTGCAAGAAATTATCAAAGCAACATTTAATTGGCAGATAGAATATGCTTCACGTTTGGAATATTTTATAATAAATTGAAAAAAATAACTAGAGGTTAAAATAGTGACTTTTCCCCATTAATATGTGCGAAAATGTTACACACATACTTCAAAGTCAAAAGTAATAGAAAGTCACTAATGCTTTTAAATCAGCAAAATAATTTTAGCATTATATTTACTAATAAATTTTTAATAATTATACAATTACAAAATGCAAGCAAACATATTATACTTCTTGAAATAATTTAATTAAAAATGTAATAATTTTAAAAATCTTTAATGATTGATAATCATTCAATTATTTAGTTTCGAGAGGAAAAAAAACTGATCAACCTTTGAGTACATCCTTTTTTTGCAATTGGCTGATTTCTTATATGCGTTATGTGATGCTTTTGGTACAAAAACTGGGGTTATCCAGTTTCAAATCTTTAATTATAATCTGTAATATATCTTTAATTAATATTTAACACCTGTCTAATAAATTAAGCTTAAGAAATTTTTAAAACAGTGATGCATGTTAAGCCTATCCCTATGACCACTTTACCCCATCTTACTTAAATTACTATAAAATAATATCTGTAATTAATTCAGCTCATCTGTTAATGAGGAAGTATTCTTAAGATCTGTATGAAGCTTTCTGCAGAGTCAATTTAATGCAAACTTAATTAAACAAAATGTAGGAGAGAAGTTAAATTAGGTATTCCAACTTCAAACTGCTACATAAACAACCAAAATGGGTGTTTTCTCCTACTAAAGTGTTGCAATTAATATAATTTTAAATGTTAAACTTAGTTCTTAACTATTCAAAGCTAAAATAAAAAAAATACATTCATACAATTACATACAATTCAAAAAATTTTACAGAAAATATAACTTACCACAAACTATTATACAGGGAAGTTACAGGCAAGTCCATTTTTAATGCCTCAGCACGAGTAGTAGAAATCTAAAATAAATTATAAGTACAGTCTTTATTTTTATGTTAAAAATATTGTTTGATGACTGAAAAAGAATTGAGTTCTTAGAAAGTAAAATGTTTTTTTACTTTTACAAAATGCTCAACGAATAAAAAGAAATCATTTGCTACAACACCTTCAAAAAGGTCATGTCCTAGGCATGGAGAGAAAACGTGAAAATACTTCAAATCATTAAAAATGCTTTTGCATTTTATACCATCAACAATAACATTATCACGTTTATGTTCCACAATTAAGTGATAACTTTCAGGTGTTCTGAAATCACCTATGCAATATGGTTTTTGTATGAACAAATTCTTTGTTATGTCACAATATCTACAGAAATTTTCTATTATAAAACTTTCAGAAAATCCACCAATAGCATGAGATCCCAAATTATTTTCAATTTTTCAAATTTGTTTTCATTGCTATACAGAAAAAAATGATCTACATAATCTTTCAGTGTATTTAATGTTATACTAAATTTTTCACAAGTAAACATTTTTGAAATGTTCAAGTCTGTAAAATAAACAATAAAAAAATCAAATGGATGCAAGATAGTTACATTTTATGCTTTATTTGGCATCATATACACATTAAAGGAATCAACAAAAATTCCTTAATAAGAACTCACACCATTCTAAGATAGCTGATAAGTAATTTAAATATATAGATTAAAACAATAAATAATTTTTAAAAAAATTTTAACAATGTAGGGGAAAGTAAAGAAACATGCTAAAATTATTAGCAAAAAGTTACAATATTTTTTCTTTCATTTAATAATCAGCATTAAAAATATGAATATCTTTATGGACCAGTTTGAATAAGAACATATAGGGTAAAAGCTCCAGTTTTGGCCACATTGGATCTGTTTTTCAAATAATTAACCAGTAATTTCAAATTAACTAATAAGAAACATTCCAATACTTTAAACAATCCTTATTTTACTATTTTCACTCTGATTGGTTCATTTTTCTCAAACATGCGACTTGTAAAAAAATTAAATGCATGATCATATATTGTATACTCACAACTGTTAAGGTTTTTGTTAAGGAACAAGGTTTTACAGTTTTTTATCATCAGGCTCTCTGAATTAACTGTTTACTAGGGGGATATACCCCCTACTCGCTCTGCTCGTCAACCCCCAAGAATCACGTTGTGATTCTTTTGAGATCACTACGTGATCCCAGCTCGCTTTGCTCGCCATACATTTATGACTCTCTGCTAGTAATAGGAAATTATAATTACATTAATTACTAAAAGTAAATTTAAATTATTTGAAATAGCATAAACTTCTAAAATTTTTTCAGCAATTACTAATAAACTAAATCATAAAATTTCTAAAATTAAAATTTCCTGGTAGCATATATATATATATATATATATATATATATATATATATATATATGTAAATGTTTGAAAGAAATTTGAATGCTAAAATGTATAATTATTAAATGTTTACAAATATAAATTATTTACATCAATCAGAAATCAGCCATTTAAAACTTCTTGGTACACAAAATTCAATATTTCTTCAAGTTTCATTAGCATTAACTTTATTCCAACGAACTTCTAAATTTCCACTCTTCTTAATGAATTGTTGCTGAAAAAAGCTTCGTCACTTGTAAACACACTCACTGCAATAATTATTTAGCCAAGACAGTTTTAACTTTTATCTCTGGGTAGTTATTTATGCGTTAAAACCTCAGAAACTTTGAGTTACGAAAGATTATTTAACCCATCTCGCAAACTTTTAGCATAAAAAGCACAGCTTAACGTGGCAAATGGCTTTAAACATGTTCAGATTCACTATTCAAAATTATAAACCATACTAAATATTTATTTTTACCTTCTTAAAATTAACAAAATAGCCTTTTTTCGAAATTTTTAAAAAATTCTTCCTTTTCACATCAAAATTTTAAACATGCTCTTTTTTCACTGATATGTTGATCAAAAAAGCTTCACCACATGCATACACACTCACTGCAATAATTATTATGTCTGTTAAAAATATAATATTAGCGTGGCCAAAACTTGTGCAAATTGGGTTAATTTATTTAATAATTCATAACTCGACAGCTAAAATATTCTTCAGAAAAATTTTATAACTAGCAGAAAGCCAATAAAATTTGCTAAAGAATAGTATAAGTATGATTTAATATGTTTTAAACAGTCATACACTGTGAAATTTCCATTTCAAATTTTCTCTTAAGGTGGCCAAAACTGGAGCATCTTACCCTATATATATATATATATAATCTGAAAAAATTATTTAGCAACTCAAAAACATTAAAACTTGTATTCAAAAACATTCTTAGAGTCAGATATTTTATATAAAGAAATTTCCATATTTAAAGCTTACAATAGAAAAAAAAAGTTCAATAAAGTAAGGTTGCTAAATGTAAACAAAGCATTTGAATTCTGAATACAGGCAGACTATTTGAAAATTTAAATGTTTAATAAATTCCTTCTCAAAACAATGTTCCTAAGAAAAATTTTTCATTTATAAATGGACATAATAATATGAAATAATAATGGAATAACTTTTATGATGGAATAATCAACTTAACAATATATTTTATTATTTCGTTTGAAAACATAAAACTTTTAATTATAAAATTTGATATTTTGTTATAAATTACTTTCGATACTTTGTAAATAATAAATATATTCTTCCCTAAAAAAGCTGTAGAATATAATAATGCAGGCAAAAACAAAATATTAAACGAAAAGAACAAAAAAAGCTATATACTAATGTAACACGAAGCCTAATATGAGATTCAAACAATGTTAAATCAACTTCCTTCGTTTAAAAATCACCCTTAATAGGGTAATTGATAAAATAAATCATATAGTACACAAAATTAAACAAATTAATACAGTATGTATAAAAACACAAGAACTTACCATGTATTTTCATCCTCCTATTTCATATCATGACAGTTCGTTCATGGTTCCCGCGCATTGAACTGGCCGCAAGCGGCGCTAGTGTAGTCGACTTTTCCGGTAAAATGTACTGCGAAAGTTGCGGGTACTGTAAATTCTCCATTTTACAGTAATTTTTACCTTAAAAGTTTCCGGAATTTTTTACAGTGCATTACTTGACTTCATGTATGTACACCAAGGACTATCCTTTACTACTACCGAGAGGTGCTACTCGGACTCACTGGACTAAGACACTTTATAAAAACTATTTATTTTTGAAAAGGTTGAAGTCAATATTTGAAATTTCTAAGAAAATTTTGATGATTTGCAGCGTTTGTGATTAGAATTTCATTTAACTTCTGTGCATTAATTTACTGCACTCAAAGTATATATATAAGAATTTCTTTATAAATTCTTTCATTTCAGGGTAAATTACCCTGTTTGTTTTTTCAACAACAATAGTAACAGGGATGGTTTGTACTGCAAAATTAATTTAACCTGGCTAAAGTTTGTCCACAGCCAAGCTGCTATTTTAATTGTTGAAAACTCCATTTACTCGGTCTGCCTATTTCAATACTTTTAATAACAACTGAGTGTTTTTACTTGTTGACATATAAATGCTTAAACTTGATTTTTAATCATGCTATCTTTAGTATTTTCTATTTTTTAGATTTTATTTAAAATTGATGTATTGTTCAGATAATGGTTTTTTAGTATAGGATTTGATTCTTGATATGTTTTGTTTACTTTATTTCTGTATGATTATATACAAGTTATATTTATATATATATATATATGTTATCGACGAGAGTGTGTTAAACACCTTTAGCAGAATTGACGGTGAGAAGTTCGTAGAGGTGAGAGTTACGAGATCAGGTTTTCTTAAAAATGATTTATTATTAATCCAAATCATAATACTCTTCACTGGAGTAATCAAAAAAATAAAATAAGTTTAAAAGATACTTCTCTAATACGAAAAATATAACCCGAAATAACCAGAAAATATAACCCGATCTCTAGCACGTATATCATTCTCCCGTTCTCATCTCCAACAGAAAGAAAAAAACATGTGAACAAAGCGTCACCGCAGTTGCGTATCACAAAAAAAAGAAAACACGTTTTATTTGCATTCAAAGAATTGCCAACCGTAGATGACTAAACGCGCACCGATCGGGTTCGAATCAACCTGAGATCATGGTATGGAATTGAAAAAATACCCAGGGACTTTACTATCACCGGATCCGAAAATAAATTTATTGCTAAATTTTTACAAAATGTGTAACAAGCAGCCCCCTTTTCACAATTTCCGCACCATGATCCCTTACAAATCATCAATCATACAATTACACAATTCAGCTGAAATTATTATTCAGTTGAAAACAGAAAATAATCTACAAAAATTTACATCTTTGCATTGCAAGGGACAAGATAAATCAATTTTTACTAACAAAAAAAATTCCCTTTATCTTAAGTAGAAAAGATGTTTGTACAAAATTCTAATAGTTCATCCTTAACCATAGGTTTAGTGAGTATATCTGCCAAATTAAATTTAGTGTTCACATATTGAATTTTAAATACATTCTCATGAATTAAATTTCTCAAATAATGGTAACGGACGTCAATATGTTTCTTACTATAATTCTCGACAGGTGAATTCGAGAAACTTATCGCGGCTTGATTATCACAAAACATTATATTTTCGTTTACTTTTAAATTTAAGCTTTCATTGTTAAATACGTTCTTTAGCCATATAAATTCCTTTGCCGCTTCTGTAAGAGCAACATACTCGGCTTCCATAGTAGATAGACTAACTGATTTTTGTTTAAAAGTTCGCCATGAAATGGGAGTTTCGTCAATATAGGTTATAAAACCTCCCATTGATACTCCATCATCTCGGTTTGTTGCAAAATCCTTATCTGAAAAGCATCTGAATTTTAAAGACTTAAATTTTGAAAGTTCCAACATGTAATTCTGTGTATATTTCAAGTAACTTAATAACCTCAATAAACAATTTCAATGTTTTATACCAGGGTTGGATTGAAACTGAGACAAGACATTTATTGCATACATGATATCTGGTCTTGTTCGAAGAGCAATAAATGCTAAAGAACCTATCAAATTTCTATATGGAAAGTTTAACAATTCCTCGCTATTCTTAGATGAATCAAGTTTAGAAAGAACTTGACCTTTTGATATGGGTAGGGAACTAACTGGAAATTTATATTTCTCATAAGTTCTACAAACTCTCTCAATATAAGACTTTTGGTGTATAAACAAATCATTTCCTTGCTCTTCGAACTCTATCCCTAAAAGTTTCTTCGTTCTACCCAATACTTTTAGATCAAAATTGTCTTGCAGTAAATTTAATACAAAATCAACATTTTGAATTTCTTTACTAAAAACTATTATGTCGTCCACACAAAACAATAGAATTACATTATCTTTAAAAGTATGTACACAGTTACACCAATCTAACTTCTTAAATTTTAATTTAATTAATATATTTTCCAACTCCAAAAACCATTGCCGGCCACTTTGATGTAGACCGTATATTGCCTTTCGTAAAAAAAAAAAACTTTATGTGGTTCTCTTTCATATCCTGTTGGCTGTCTCATATATACAGTTTCATCTAAATTAGCATATAAATAAGCATTATTTGTATCTACTTGAATATGAGTCCATTTCCATAAACATACACGGATACTGAAAAATAGTCTTACAGTAGAAAAGTTAACGACTGGACTGAACATCTCGTCAAAAGATTCTCCTTTTAATTGTGTATTACCATGTGCCACTAACCGTGCCTTCAATCTAACAGCTCTGTTATTTTCATCAAGTTTAAGAGTATAAACCCAACACTTTCGCGTTTTCAGGAGGATCAACCAAATCCCAAACTTTAACGCTCGATCATTACGTTGATTTCCCTATCCATTGCATCACACCATTCGGATGCTTCTCTGGATCTAATTGCCTGTTGATAACACTTAGGGATTTTTACTTCAACTAAATTAGCTTCTGGCTGACCTTATGCTGAATCTGTTAGTTTCTCGGATTTTGTATTTTCCCCACTAAAATCAAACAAATTCTTATCAAAATGAATTTTGTGTTCTCTACAATATCGTTCTATTTCGTTAAACGACTTTAAACGGGTTGCTTTACCTTCGATACCATAAGAGATACCTGCTCCGGTTATTTCTCGCCCTATTTTTCGAATCCACTTAATCTCTGAACATTGGATTAAACTACTATCGGTGGATGCACTAGGTTCTTCACGGGATGTTGAGGGAGATTCTGAACTCGTTTCAGGAATTAAACGACCAGATAATGAATCCATTACTGTATCAAAATCGCCCTCATCATCAGAGTAATTTGCGATGGTAAAATTAAACTTGGTGTATTGATTAGAATTTTGACTTGCGTCAACTCCTTTAGTATTCTCATCGAACCGTACATGAATGGTTTCAATTAATTTGTTTTCATCTCTCAACCATATCCGATAACCCTATGTATGCAATGCATAACCCATCATAATACCTAGTTGGCTCGCATATCTAGTTTCTTTCTAATTTGTTTTGGCACACCAACATATGCTAAACAGCCAAAAGTTTTAAGATGTGATACCGATGGCTTTTTACCTGAATATTTTTCGAAAGGAGTTTTATTACCGTCTTTATGACAAACCCTATTCTAAGTATATATGAAGCAAAGTAAAGCTTCGCCCCAAAACTTTTGCACTACACCACTAGATTTCAGTAATGTTTTAACTCCATCTAAAGCTGTTAAATTATACCTTTCTGCAACACCAGTCTGTTACCGTGTATAAGGGTTTGTTTTCTCATGATTAATACCCTGTTGTTCTTAAAAGTTGTCTAAATCTTTATTGCAGAATTCTAGTCCCCCATCAGTCTTGACTGAGACTATTTTTCTACCTAGAAAGCGTTCTGCACGTCTATGAAATCTCAAAAACGTTTGAAATACATAAGGCTTTTTATTAATTGGAAATACCGTAACTTTCCTGGAATAATCGTCTATTATTGTAAAGAAATATTTATTTCCGCCTTGACTCAATGCTGGAATTGGCCCACAAAGGTCCATGTGCAGCAACTCCAATGGGCGTTTTGAACTGACGGCCCCCGTCTTTTTAAATGAAACTCGCCTAGATTTGGCTACTTTGCTTGGAATACAACAATGATATCTATCTTCAGTTAAACTCGGGAGACCTCTCACACAATTTTGTTTTGCTAGTTTTCACAAGGTATTCGTTATTAATATGGCAAAATCGTTCGTGCCAAATTTCATTGATTCACTCTTTGTTTTACTGGTTATATTACTAACAGAATTTATCTCTTTAGGCTTTGGGGTAATATACTTCGTAGGTTTAAAGAAATACAAGGTTTCACGGCGTACAGCCAGGAACAACTTATTCCAATCTTTATTATAAACGTGGATTTTACCTTTAGAACCCACGAAGTGTGCACCTTTCTTTTCCAACCAAGAACCGGACAACAAATTTCTCCTCAACTTGGGATTATATAAAACGCCAGACAAAGTTATTTCATTAAAGGAATCTTTATTTTTAACTAAAAATCTTATTGTTCCGATCCCTTCTACCGGACAGTCTTTATTGCCTATGGCTAACAACACTTGCATATTCGTAACTGGCCTAATATCTAAAAATAAGCTTTTATCATTGCAAAAATGGGTCGTTGCAGCCGTATCTATTACCCAAACCCCTTTATCCGAGATTTCCTCAGATAAGTTACAGCTGGCTTCTGACTGAGCATTTAGTTCTATTAAGCTGCATTCTGCCTCACTAAACTTTAATTTTATTCTAAACTCTGTGTTAAAATTTTCGTTAAGGGACTTTTGACGAGTGTTCTTGTCCTTACAATTTACCTTAAGATGGTCATATTTTTTGCACAGAAAACAAGGACCTATTTTCTTAACATACCTTTTTGTAGTTTTATTCTGTTTAACAAATAACTTACCGTTCTCTTTCTGGTACCATTTATTACCACTTGCATCTCCAGGAACTGCATCCGCGCCGCTAGGATTGCACTTGATTTCCTAGAAGTTGAAGCACTGCTGAGGAAAACAGTCTCCGTTTTCTCTAGATCTTGCTTCATGAGCTGTAATCGGTTGGCTTCAAGTATTAGTTCCGCTTCTATCTTGCCGGCAGTAAATTCCCCGTCTTTCCATCTGTAGAT